>QTSX02007302.1:0-151635 GCA_014839935.2 Entomophthora muscae
TAGCCTATGTAACAACCCAAAACCAGGAGCAGCTCTATACTGCTACCACCTGGCTGTGTGGCGGCACATTTGCTACTTACACCTCTCTCTTTAAGCAGCTTTGGGTCCTGCATGGGCAGTTTAATGACCAGGTTATCACTCTTATGTTCTTTCTCCTTCCTGGTGCTAATACTGAAGTCTACACCAGAGCCTTCAAGATTGTCTGGGATGCTTTATGCTCCCTTCCCACCAACCAGCTCCCCCTCCCACTCATGCCACAAGGGCAAATCCCTCCTTCACTGAGAAGGATGAGTTGGCCCTAGCTGCTGAGCATCTAGCTCATGCACGCTCACTTGGGCCAAAGGTTGTTATAATGCGCTTTGAGCAAGCTCAGTTCAGAGCCTTTGAGGCTACCTTTAATGGAGAAGTCCAGGGCTGCTTCTTCCATTTTAGGCAGGCCCTTATCAAGAATCTCAGAAGTGAGAAGGACCTTTTTGAGAAGTATTTTAACAATGGTAAGGGGAAGTGCCGCTTTGCATTGACTCAGTTTGCTGCCTTGGCTTTTGTGCGCCCAGAGTATACTGGGATTGGCTTTGAGGCCCTCCTGGAGGACGCTTACATCAAGAAGCACTCCACCATCTTCAAAGTTTACCTGGATTACTTTGAGCAGCAATGGGTATGTAAGAAGGTGAACACCCAGAGAGGAAAGAAGAGGGCCACTGCCCCTTGGAATTGCCAGGGCGCCTGCCTCAAGGGGGAGGTGAAGACCACCTCTAGCCTTGTCAGGGACCCACTTTGCAGGGAATAAACTTCCCAGCTGATGGGCCAAGGCCCCTACATTTAAGCCTGCTATGACCAAGCCAATAGGAACCGTAACCATTGCAAGATGTCCAAGTTGTCCTAGATAAGCAAACCTTCCAAACATAGAACTGAATCACCCAAGTAGATAGTAGCCCACAAAATACGCCAAGAGGTAAAATGAGGCGTAAGGTCTAACCAGAGTAGGTTCAGTGGGTGGGGAAGCAAACAAGCGGTCATAGTGGAATTTATATCCCCAATGTCCAGAAGGATATTTGAACCATCCATTGGCAAGGGATTACTTCTGGTGGGAATCATCTGGGGAGGAATTATACCAGTCTGTTGTTGGAGTTGGGTTTTCCAAGGCAAACACCTTGGACAAGAAGTAGGCTAGAAACCAAGATAGGAAGAGAATTCCTCTCATGGCTTCAAAGAAGGAATGTTATCAAAATGGATGAGTAACTAGAAGAGTAATAATATTTATTGTTGGAACAATTTGAAATGGATAAGTTTGGGCCTTTAAATAGGCTTAAAATCATGGCTGAAGAAATATGGGAGGAGTTTCTTGGGATATGAGAGGATTTACATGAAGATTGTGCGTTGTGGCATACCTGACTTGATTTGGAGTACCTTAATCTTAAAGTTTATATGGTTTAAACAGAATCAGCCACATATATAAAAGCAAGTTGTTAATAATTAAGTGGTGGAGTATCAGAAGATATGTTAAATTCATATGACGAGCCTTATCCTTTAACATTGAGAGTGGGTTGTGGATTGAGTGGGTGACAGGATCCAGCCAATCATATGCTGAGCGGTAAGTGACGTCTACTAGTTGATTAATATTTTTGAATTCAAAAGGCTTTTTGAAAGCAAAATTCAATTGAATAAACTGAATATAAAAAGGTAAAACAAGGCTTTGTGATGTCCTGGTCTTAATAAACTCTTCATTTCCAGCGTCCTGGGTTTAAATCTGGGTACCAAAGGTATCCATACAATTCACTATTATTATTGACTCTGTTGTGTTGGATGTAAAATGGGTTCTCCAATCTCTTTGTTCTGGTGTTGATTTCCTAATATTTATTTCCCAAGGCTGTCAATGAAAGTCAGGTAGTCAGGGAAGGAATCCCTGACAAGCCTTGAGGTTTGGCACAAGCACCTAAAGATGAAGTTTGGGTCAAACCCCAAATATAACAAGTTCTTCCAGAAGCTACAGGAGGAGCAAGCAAGAACTGTCTCCAAGTTTTGCAACCTGGACAACCAGGTGGCCCCCAAGAAGCAAAAGTCCAAGGAGCAGGACTACCAGGAGGACGTTCAGAAGGTGGTAAAGAAAAAGTATAAGGTGGCAGAGATTAAGAAGTACCTTGAGGACGTTACCACTGCTTTTGCTAATGGCTTTAATTAGCTTAATAAACCTTGCTTTGCCTGTATGTTTTTTACATTTAAACTTGTAATTCTTTAATTTTTATAGTGTACTAATATTTTTATGTATAAATGGTAAGTTTCAGATACAGTTTCAATGTGGTTTAGTAATAAATATCTTATATTTTGTTAATTTATCTTTAAGGTATGAGATATTTTCAGTTATGCTTATATAAAGTATAATAAATTTTAATTAGAATTTTCTTATATTTTGTAGTTATTATGAAATATGAAATATTTTTATTTTTGGTTCATTGGAATTTTAATCTTTATGGAAATAAAAAATAATTTTATAATAAAGAGTGTAATTCACATAATAAACTGAAAAATAGCTGCTTATATCTCCTTATTCTTATTACTTATGGTAATTTTTTATTGTATTTTTAAACACATGGGGTCATTTTAGTATAATAAAGTTTTTTTGAAATAATTTTTTATATTAAAAATGTTAAGGGTAAAGTGTTTTGTTAATTAAAAAAGTGTCAACATCCAGGAAACAACATTAAGTAAAACCGGGCCGTCACTTTACTATAGTGTTGACATTAAAAGTGTCAACATGGCCACTGTCAACATTATTAAAGTTGACATGGGCGCTGTTGCCCTAGTATCAACCCCCAGAGTCAGGCATTCATGCTGTGTTGACATGAGAGCACAATTGCTGGACTCCATGTTAGTATAACAGGGCCCCAGCAGCATCTTGCCCAATGTTGTATAATGCATACAGCAGGTGTTTGATCTTTTATATTAAGACATCTCTCTGAATTCTTTTAAATGCAATGAGGTTTGGTAGTGGCACGTCCTAGAGGAATATTTTGTCATATTTCTGAATTCTCAATCTCTTTAGCTGGGTATCAACCAATAAGATTTTTTGTGCTCATTTTAGATCAGCCTTTGGGATAATAGCTTCATTACAATCACCCAAATATGTCTTCTTGATCACCTTGATACTTTAATAAGCTTGATGACAGAGTGCTTCAAGCAATAGTAGTGTCAAGGATCTGGATTTACAAGCAGTCTGGCTACTGCCAACCTACTCAACATCCAGTAATTGCCTAATTTGGTGCCCTTCCAATATACTGTTTGACCTACCAAGAATGGTAACCAAGCAATATCACATGACTGTCCAAGTATCCAGTGGCTCAAACCCATCCCACACATGACAACCCCTAGGTTTGATCCAACTAAATCTCTGCCATAGCCAAGTCTATATAAGTCTAAAGTATTACCCAGTAAAATATACTTCTCTTCTTTCTTAATTCCATATTTGAAGCTTCACCAAAAGGTGCACCTTATCAGTAGCTTATCAGCCAGAAAAATGATGGTCAAGTCTACCATATTATTCAGAATTCCTGACACCAATAAGTGGCTACCCTGCTCTAGTGTCATTTTGCCATCCCAGCCTCAGGACAGCCTGCTCACTTGATCTCCAGACAACTGACCCCTTAATCTTCAATCCCTAAAGAAGAAACCTGGTCATAGAGAAGTATTTGAACCCACAGACTCTATGCCATGCTTGATTCTCATTCCAAATAAAAGTGTTTTGACCTTTGGCTCTCTCAGCTTTTGTAATATTTTATTACTGTGATATACCATTTGAAAAAATACCAACCCAGCCAACCATTTTATCTTCTGTCTCTCAGACAGCCCATCAGCAGTTTCCAGGCCCCTTGGTTCTTTATTTGAACTATTTTAGTTCAAAGAGTATCCTATCAAGTCAGCTTACAAGGATTTAACCCTCAAAAATATCTGGCTATACAACTCACTGTTTGGTACTAGAGAGCACACAATAATTAACTGTGAAGGCATCTGCTATATAATTGAGCTCATTTTATTTAGACATAAGTATAATTATATTTCAGCATATTAAGCTTCCATGAGTCTTTCTCTAATCCCAAAGCCCAGCTAACTGCCCAGCTATGATCTTCCAGTTGCTAATTAAAACAAGCAGTTTTATCATTTATGTTACTCTTTTGGGAGTAATTAATACTATGATTCTTTCTGCTGGCCTCTAGTTCTGGATATGATGCTATCTTTATTATGTATTTAATATAGCATCAATCCTATGACAAGCTCTGTCTGCCAGTCTACCTAATTTTTACTTCTAATGGGCTGTCAAAAATATGGCAGTGGTTGCTTAATTCTACAATTAGTTGGTCAGCAATCCTCACTCTTAATACTATATCTTTGGCTGGTATAGTGACAGTCTTAGCGCAGACAGAATAATAAAAGATATAAAGACAAAAACTGGTATTTTATTTGATAGTAATGCGTCAATATAGCATAGGGTGATGAAATTGCTACCAGAGGAAAGGAGGCACAGACAGAAAGACTTGCCAAAAGGAGGAGAGTGAAAATGCACATTAGACAGAGCCGTGCAAGAAAGCAACTGGTTTCACATGCCTTGCCTAATGGAGGCAAGTGGCAATTTTTCCCCCTATTAATAACTTTGAAAGTGAAGCCTGCACTTGATGTGCAATCTAAGTATGCTTTAAATACCCATTTTTAGGAGTTTTGAAAATATTTAACCCATGTAAAACCATGCCATAATAGGGAAATTGCACAATTATTTAATTGCTTAATCCCTAAGTGGATGTTTCTTTGTCTAATCAATTCAGAATCTGCAAAATTTCCCCCACTGGATTAGACAACATGGTTAAAAAGGCTTGGCGTATCAAGAGGGCGGCTATGGTGAACAGTCACTCCAGAAGAGTTCCAAGAAGAGCCTTGAAGAAGGTACAAGTAGTAATTCTCAAGAGGCACAAGCGTAAAAGGCCAGTGGAGGTAGAGAAGGCAACTGAAGAGCAGGTAGTCCTTCATAATGTGGATAGCAGCTACCTAGACTTGGGGGTTCAACTAGATCAGCTGAAGGTGCCTCAATTAGTCTTAGTGGGAAAAGACCCATTATTTTCTGCATTGTTCCTAGCCTTGAGCAATCCCAGAGAGGTGACAGGGACTAGCTGTAAAGGGATAATAGCATCCATTAGTGGTTGTGGTGAAATAGCTATGAGCTATGACGCTATTTAACAGCTTCTGTCAGCCATAGGTGGCCATACAATGCTATAGGTATTAACTGCCAGCCATAGGAGTCTATAGGCCTCATCTGTTGGCCATAAATGTTATAGGCATTTTCTGTTGTTCATATAAAGCTAAAGTCTGTATCTGTTGGCCGGACAAGTCTATAGATCAAAGATGTCAGCCATATTATTCCACATGTCATATCTGTTGCTCAGATAAAGTAGAAGTGATCTGTTAAATTATCTGTTCCATAATCTGTCCAGATTATGCCCAATTTGCCACAATTGTCTTTGGAACAACCATTTGCCAACTGACATTGCTGATATAAATTACAACCACTATTGTTAGTTGTAATCTCCACATGAAACTGTAGCAACTAAATTGACTGATCATCAATATTTCAGTGTTGATCAACATTTCAGTTGGCTATCATCTCACAAATTCCTATATAATCTTCACTTGATTTATGTAATAAATTAGAGACATTTTATTTTAAACCAAATACTGTTGTTTCTCCTTTAACTTGAATAAGTTACTTATCAACTGCCTTTGCAGAGGTGCAGACCTTGGGTCTGTACAACCATGATAGCTCCTGTAAGCTATAAAAAGATGTTGAGCTCGTGTTTTCAGCAATGTTAATATAGAGATACCTAGGAATCATAAGTCTGCTGTATGCCACTTATCAATTCTGAATCCTCTCTTCCCCTTCCCAAGTATTCATTGTCTGTCCGGATTCTGACTGATTAATATAAACCCATTCCTCTGCCAGCCCTGTTCTGACTCTGTTGTCTTGTCACCAACTGAAAACTGAATCCTTTCCAAAGTATATATTGTCTATCTGGTATTTGACTGGCTATTATATGCCAACTCTGTATCCTGTCCTGTTGCCCTGTTGCCAACCAACAACTGAACCTCTTCTGTTGGTGTTAATACTATGATCTTCATATATTGACAATAGTTGGCAACTCCTCAGTTTTATGCTGTCAAGGCATATTCTGTTGTACTCCACCTTAACTGATGCTCACATATCTAAGTACTGCTTAAGCCCAACAACCTGTTAGATAAGTCACCACAGTGTTTCTCCATGTGGGCTGCAGAAGACTAATTAGGGGCTCAGTTGCAGGAATTCCATTTCAATGGTCAGGTGCTCTAAGTCTTGCAGCAGAGAACAGTATCCAACATTTTGAAGTCAGTTCTTTGTGCTTGGGCAACACCTGGGGTTACAGAGACCCAACCAGTCAGTTGGAAAAAATCTGATAACTTTGAACAGTGTCTTTGGAAAGCCTTCCAGGAAGTTTTAAAGTCATAAACGGTGGAAGGTACTGCTCATCTAGTGCCAATGGTGATGGCTAGTAACCTTGTCCTTTGGGGGACCAATTATTGCAACTCCAAGTGGGAGGAGAACACGGGGTTCTTCCTTGAGTGGGCCTTTTTGGTGTTCTAAGGAGTGGGTGGTCAGGTCCCAGTAGAGCATGCCCTTTAAAAAGTCTCCTGTGGAACTATATCTTCTTGGGGGTTGCCTTTCCTAAGGACATTGGGGTCAATTGTATCTCTTGTTTGGTGGGGGTTTGTTGCCCAATCCTTGGTCATTGGCTTTGCATATCCATAGGCAACCAGTTGTTTTATCCTGGCTGCCATTCAGGTGGTAGAGCAGTTGAAGCAGGATTGGAATATTCTTGTCAGTCTTCAATAAACAGCTTGTTCTTTTATTCTTATTCCTCATAATTTGGTGCATCACTATTGCAAACAGGACAACACCCCATGAACTTTTTTAATTAGGCTTTTATTATCTCAGGTTTTTGTTCTCATTAGAGCTTACTCTTGGTCACTAAGAGCAGCACACATATACTGAGCGTGTACTCTAGTGATCAATTTCCCAGAATGGGGCTCCTTAAGAGTGTAGGATTTGGGGTCAGTCTTCTGGATAACTTGACCTTGGCCTTGTCAAAGGGATGCAAGTTTGGATTCAAGCCTGTACCCTCTATTGCTGAAGAAGTAGACTGAGTCTCCTACCAGGTAAGTGGGTAGGGCAGGGCGTTTGTATGCAGCTTTTTCTAGGTCCTGTAACTTATGGCTTAGGTTTACAGTGTAGGTCTCTGATTGCAAGAAAATAAGGGTTTGAACAAGCTTGTTGAGGTATGCTTCTGGGGAAACATACAGATTGGGCTTTACCAAGGAATAGAGTAAATGGGAAAGTCCTGGTTGTCAACCATAGAGCAGTTGAAAGGGCGGTTTGCCAGTGGCACAATGGTACCCAATGTTATATGCAAAGGTGGCCGCAGGCAGGAAGGTATCCCATTCAGTCTCATGTTGATGACTGAGCTTCCAGAGTATCTGGACCAGGCTTCCATTAGTGCGCTCTATCATGCCATTTGTCTGTGGGTGACAAGGGATGGATAGTGTCCCACAAATTCCCATCAGTTAGTTGAGGCGGGGGATGATGTGACTGGTGAAATTAGTACCATTTTCTGTCAGCAGAATCTGGGGGAAACCATGTTTGTATACAATGTTCTCTAGGATGAACGTGGCTGTCACCAGTGTAGATTGGTTGGGAATTGCCTTGGCCTCTACCCATTCAGTCAGATGATCAACAGACACAATGATGATCTTGTTGCAACTGTTGGTAACTGGAAAGGGCCTCACTATGTCAATGGCTACTGTGTGGAAAGCAAACCCTGGGTGTACAAGTCTGTGTTGGAACTTGAGAGCCTTAGGTCTCTCAATGTTACAGTCATGACAGATGACCAGTGTATCTACTACATCAGTGTGCATTCCTTCCCAGAAGAAGTGCTGTTGTATCAGGGCTAACGTCTTCTGTATATCACCATGACCAGTAGTCTTGTGAGCAGCCACCACTGAGTCCATGCGTAAAGATGGGTGTATGTAAGGTAGCCAAAAGTCTCTAAAAAGCTTCAGGAGTTGTCTCTTAGAGACCTTGGTGTCAACAGATAACTTCTTGAGATCCCTCTGTATCTCTACTGGCTCCTTTCTACACAAAGAAGGATCCTCAATAAGCTTATCATAGAGAATTTCAGTCATGAGGGATACTAAGGCAACAGTAGGAAGACAGGAGAGACAGTCATTATTCTGGTGGGCTGCTCCAGCTTGATGAATGATTTTGTAGTTGTAGGCCTGGAGTTTAATGGTCCAACACGCCAGCTGCCCTGAATGATCTTTGAGGGCCTTCAGTCATTTCAGGAAGGCATAGTCTGTTACAACTGTGAAATGTACTCCATGGAGATATACTCTGAATTATTGGTAGGAGTATATCACATCCAGACAATTGTGTTTGGTGACAGTTTACTTCCTCTTGTGAACATTAAGTGTCTCCAAGCAGTATTCAACAGGATGCTTGAGTCCTTCAGAGTCCATCTGTGAGAAGACACCCCCAATAGAAGTCAGGCTAGTGTCTGTATGAACCAAAAATGTCTTGGTGAAGTTGGGGTAAGCCATTACTGGGGCTGTAGTCAGTTTTTCCTTTAGGGCAATGAAAACATATTGGCACGTTGGACTCCAGAAGAATTCCTTATCAGCACGGAGAAGCTGAAAGAAGGGGGACACCCAGGGAGGCAAAATTAGGGATTAATTGACAGTAGTACCCAATCATCCCCAAAAAGACCTACACATCCAGCTTATTGGCCGGACTCTAATTTTTTTCAATGGCTTCCACCTTCAGAGGTACAGGCTGGAGTCCATCTTGACTAATAATGAACCCCAATAACTCAAGATATTTTCTTGAAGAAGTTGCACTTGTGTGGATTTAGCTTAAGATTAGATGAAAGTAAACTCTGGAAGACTTCCTCTAAGTGTTACAAATAATCATTAAAGGGTTGGGAGAACACATTAATGTCACCCAGATAAACCAGGACACTGGTGAGTTTGAGGTCACCCATCACTTCATCCATAGCCTGTTGGAAGGTAGCCGGGGCATTAGTCAGACCTTGGGGCATCCTTGTGGGTTGGAATAGCCCTTTATTGGTGATGATTGTACATTTCTCTTAGTCATTGGGGGTAAATCAATCTGCCAGTACCCACTGATAAGACCCATTGCACTTAAGAACTTAGCGCCACCCAAATGGTCCAATGTATCATCAATGTGAGGGAGGTGATATGAATCCTTCTTGGTAACAGTATTCAGACAGCAGTAGTCAATCACCACTTGGTTGCTGCCATCCTTCTTTTTGACAATCAGGAGATGGGAAGACCAATGACTTTTACTGGGGACCAGTAAACCAGACCTAATAGCTTCTGAAGCTCCTTATTGGCTATGGCATGATTGGCTTGACTACACTATATAGACCTGAAGTGGATGGGTGGACTGGCTTGGGTGTCACTTTGATGGGTAACATCTACAGCCTTGCCCAGACCATAATCATCCTTGACAAGCACATCCTTATACTGAGCAAAGATATCTGTCACGGTAGATTTCATAATGCCGGGTATTGTCCGTCCAAGTAAGAAGGCTTGAAGGGTGGAAAACCTGTATCAAATTTGACCAAGTTAACAAATTTAAACCAAACAGTCAATCGAAAATGGGTCACAGCTGCTCCAGTCTGCCAGTTGAAACCAGCTCCCCCTTTCAAACTGATGTTGATAAATTGACGTAATATGAGGGTCACCCAATATGAGCTTGTTAATCAGCATGGTCGTCAGAAACTAGTCATACAAGGGTTCTTTGCAACCTGGACCAGATACTTACTTGACAATGTAGAAGGAATAGGAGGTCAAGACTCAGGTGGTATTGCTTAGTTGATTTTTCTGATATATATTGAATAATTTTCCCTGTTTCAACTCTAAGAGTTGAGTCCTCCTAAATTTACTCAATAAAAATCATTTATCCCAAGTTCTAATTTTCAATTTTAAAAATGCATCCTGTGATTGGGTTGTTGCAGTATATTCTGTAAAATCTGATTCTGAACCAAATCATTTCTGGAAGATGGGGCCCTGCAACTGGAACTTTGTTGTTGGTGCCTCCCAATGTCAATTTCATGCCAGCCAATTTTGCAGCTCCTCCCCCATTCTTGAAAATGAAAATTGTGTCAATTCCCAATGCCCAGAATTTTATGCTGAAGATGCATTGATGCTTTCCTAGGTCATTTATCTTGGACTACTTTGGTTAGGACTAATTTTTCTACTTAATCTTGGAGTTACAATTGGAAATTTCACAAAAAAATATCTGAAGCCGCGTTGGTGGTTAATCATCAATTCTATGTGGATTTGGGTGGTAATTCCCCATCACTTAGAAACGGCTTCATATTATCCAGTGATTTCTGTCACAATATCCATGGCTTGATCCTTTTGCTCTTCAGAGAGACTAGACAGAGATTTACAACTTATGACTAATAGTACTAGTGGTTATTTACAAGGTAGACCCAACTCAGAGAAGTCTGCAAAGGGGGCAGTCTCCTGCGGGTTGTCATGCTCTTCTAGTTGTATATAAGCCAGAAGTTGGTGTTTAGAGACAAAATATTCTTTATGACTAATGTTGGCCAAGAGTATGAGCACTTCCTTCTTGCTTGGCATGAGAATTCCCGAGGAAACCTATGCTTCTAGTCTGGAGGCATTATGGATGCCAAAGATTTCTCCATGAGTGCAAGCCATCAGAGCTAGCAAGAGTTCTGTATTATGAATCACCTGAGAGCCAGGTAAGATAGTCACATTACAGGAGGCGTAGACTGGGATTCCCTTGGCTTTTCAACTGAGAGAGGTATCAACTTGACCTTCTTACTACGCAGTGTATAGGAAACTGGCAGTTCTATCTGTGTACTCCAGGTTAATGTAGTGCAGACGGCTTAAGGGCAGGTCAAAAGGGTGGTTGCCATTGTAGAACATGGGTATAGAGTGGCCTAAAATCCCAAACACATGGTCTCTATGGTTGGTCACAGTGTCATACTGGACCATGAAGCTAGTCCTAATAAGAATGTTGTAGCTGTTGTTTTCCAGAACTATAGCAGGAGCAGTTACCATTAGCTTCCCAAAGCAAAAAGGTAAAAAATAATATGCTCCTTTTGCTCTAGTGGTCAGTGGCCCATCAGTACCAAACTCTTCATTATAGGCTAAGTCTGATGCCAGCTTAAGCTTCTTGACCAGTTGCAAAGATATAATGCTCCCAGGAGCACCTGTATCCAGTATGGCCTGGACGTGAGTTTTGCTCACTACCAGTTTGATATAAGTACAATACTGGTGGTCTTCTCTGATCTCTACAATCTTGGAGACCTAATTCACGCTCATTCCTTTGAACTTCTCTAGGAAGGTAGCCATTGCAGCTCCTACAGCTGAGCTTGCTTCCTTGAGGGACTCTAGAGGGGCTGAGACATTTACTGTACACAACAGCTTGGTCGGTTGTTCAGCGCTTTCCTCATTGTGAGTAACTTCCACGCCTGGTTGAGCCAGTTGGTTGGAATAGGTTAAAAGGATACTGTTCTCTGAGCTATTTGAGGGATAACCACCTCAGGGCAAAGTGTAATCCAATGAGTTTGAGTGTTAACAGTGAGGACTCAATGTAGGAAGTCCTCTTGAGCTCATTCAGATTTAGCATCCTTGTGTATTAGTTGGGAGTTGAAGTCAATCAGAGAGGGTTCATCCTTAGGGTTGGCCTCAGAGGATGGTAAAGCTACAGGCCTCTGAGAAGTTTTGTTTGGGGCAGCAGTATAGAGGGAGATGAGGGTGTCAAAATTACAAAGGCAGCCAAAGATTTCTCCTTGTCCTGGCTGCTTAGTAATTTTTTGACTGGTCCTCACTGTCCTCCTTGATATCAGCGTCCTTGGCATAGTCCTCCTTATTGTCCTCCATGCCTAAATGATGGACTTTTCTGCAGGGGTTCTTACATTCTCGAGTGAAGTGGCCAACCATAACACATTTGAAGCAAGTACAGGGAGTGTTGTTGGCTGAAGCGGGCCCAACCTTGTTAGAAGGCTTGGGCATCTCTACAGCCATACAGAGTCTATACTCAGCTTGCTGGTGGGGGCAGCCTTTGGGGAGAGGGACCTCAAACTCCTCCTTGTAGGTACATATGAGGCAAATCAGGTCTGGCACAGTGCAAGTGTTGTAAATAGCTGACTTAAGAGCCAGAGATAGTTCCCAGTTGACCCGTACAGAATTGAGGAGTGCTGACTGCATGTCAATAAACTTAACAGCGCTCATAGATGACAGGGTTTGAGCTTCAAGGTAGAATCTAGAAGTGAAGTCTTCTAGAGTCTCTACCACCTTTAGCTTGGTGTCATCAAAGTTCATCTTTCAACCAAGAAGGGCCTCCTGACTACCAAATTCTTCCATCAGGGCCCTGAAAAGTTGGCAAAAGTCCAGCTATTCTCAAGGAGACGCGGCAAGATAATGGTTTGAGTCTTGGCATCCAGACAGTTGATAATTGTGGAGTCCCTCATGGCATTGTCTGTACCATACATGGAGTTCTGTTACAGATGTAAGAGCATAGCCACATTGCTCTTGCGGTCAAACTTGGGTAGATTGACGGGCTTGAAGTTGTTTGAGCCATGTTGGAGGGGAGCAGGCGTGATCCTCACTGGGGAGTGGGTGAGACAGTAACAGCTGAGGTTAGAGGCAGAAAACCTAGCCCCAAAGGCACATTGGTGATTATCCTCTTGTTGTTCTTCATATTCACTTTCTCTGTCCTGGGCAGCCCCAGAATTTTCAGAAGTGGCCAAGATGTCATCCTCAGATTCCAGCACTGGTTCCAATACACGTACAGCATTAGGAGCCAGCCAAGTGTGACCATTATAACTTTTGTAGCTGTGATAGAACTCAGGACTAGAGGACCTCAGTGGACTGTGGTGACTCTTGGAGTTGATGGACATAGCCTGTAAGTTGACAGCCATAATCTTACTGTCTATCCTATTCAATTGGCTCTGGAAGGCGTCCAGGAGAAGTTGTTGCTTGTCCAGCTCATCTTGGTAGACCTTGTTCTCCTGATGGGTGATATCCAAGTTGTCTTCCAGAGAGGTGATGTGCTTTCCATGGGTGGCAAGCTCATCTTGGAGCAAGGCTATTACTTCCTTGTCCTTCCTGACTTGGGTCTGGCTGTTGGCTCTGTCATGGGATTGGCAAAGTCTGAGACAACCCTGAAGTTCTGACACAGTGTGGTAGCCATCAAACAGGAAGGCAAGATTGGCACTCTGCTGGACAAATTCCGTCTGCATCTTCTTGTAGTGATCAAAGAGTTCAAGGATGTCTTGAGCCAAGAAGGGCGCTGGAAGGGGAATTGTCAGTGGCAGCAGATGTGGGGTGAACAAGGGGATGGTGGCAAGGCGGCGGGCTAAGACTTCCACCTCATGAGTCAGGCTTTGAACCATGGGGTCAGTCTCCAGAACATGAGTAGTAACCACAATAATCCAATTGGTGTCTACACCCTGATGGGTGAGGGTCTGTACCACATGCACTGGAACTAGCTTATCTATACCCGCTTCAATGGCATCAACCCAGTGGAGCATGGTGTTCTGGGCATTGGTGACTTTGGCAAGATACTGATTGACAGTGGTGAAATTATTGCCAAGCTCAGAGTAAAGGACCTGGAGGAACTTCTGTTGGTTAGATACCAGTATTCTCTGGTCATGCACTAGGCTTTGGATGCGGCCCAGGTGCAATTAGTTGTGGCATATGGCAGGATGAGTGAATTGTTGTAGGTAGCCCTTGATATGTTTGAAGGTAAAGAGGTCACAACAGAGCTGGTCAGGGTTGACCTGGGACAGATTCTGAAAGCAACCCAAGGCGTTTTCAGCAGAAGGCTGCTGAATGGCCAGGTGTTCAGAGCAAGAACCATTGCCAGCAGCACCAGCATCCATGGCGTGTATGGCAATACAGATGGCGTCCTTGGAAGGTGAAGAGTTGGCGTCCATCTCCAAGGGGGCAGGGGCTTATAAAAGCAGTGGTTGACTAAACATAATGGCCTATGGGTGTTGGTATTCAGGCATAAAGTGAATGAGGGTGGGAAGGCCACAGGGAGTGCCAGCTCTTTCCCCAGAATGGGCATTGGTAGCAGTGAAGGCCAGTGCTTGGTGGTAGGGTGAAGCAGTGGCAGGAGACTCAGCTAGAAGCTGTCATCCCTCCTCAATGAAGAGACCATGGGGGTGTAAACTGTTGGATGTATAGGAAATAAGCGCCAATTTTGTGCTTGTAGCAGATTATGGTGATAATTTCTACACCAGTTAGTCATTTACTCTTTACTCTTAACACTATACCTGTAGTTGGTATAGTTGCAGCCTAAATTAGGACAAAAGAATAAACTATATTATTAAAAAACTACCTTATTGCTTATAACTACTATAAACTATATAGGGAGGGAAGATGGTTGGTGTTTGGCTGGAACAAAGAATATAATCAGCTATTCTTTGGATAGATAGTGTGACACAGGAATTAAAGAGCAGTAGAACAACTGGTTTCAAGCGGCTTTGCAGTTAAGGATATTTGAGCAAACCATCTACTGTGTGGAATCATGCCTTAAACTCTCTTGTTGGGTTGTGAGTGCCATTCATTGAGACAACACTTACTGCATTTAGAACCTTAATTATGTTGACAATTGAGAAAATAAATAAAACGCAACATAACAATTGTGTGATTGTATGATTATTATGTTGCTTTACTCCTGATAGACAACCTATTTTCTTATTCATCTAGGGGCTGCAACAGCCAGGATTGTGAAAAAAATCTTGAACACTGCTGTGCCGTCCTCAACACCCTTTGCAAATGTCAGTTGGAGGCTAAACAGTCCAAGTGAAAGTTATTCCAGTCAAAGTTACTGTTTCTGGGACATAAAATTTTAGCCAAGGGGATTAAACCTGATCCAGCTAAGGTCAAGGCAATCACCAACATGCTGCCTCCACTGAGGTTTTTCAGGTATGTGCCTTTCTGGTAATGGTAGCATAAAAACACAAGTTTATCCCCAAATATGATGAACTAATAGCTCCCTTTACCAAATTAATCAATACAAAACAATAGTTTCAATAGACCCCAGTGCAGGGTCAAGACTTTAAGAAACTAAAGCAAAGCCTCACAACTTCACCAGCCCATCATTTTTCTAACTGAAACCTTAAGTATGAACTTGAAGCCCATGTCTCTGACTGTACCATAGGAGGCAACAGTGGCAAAATTGACTGTAGGGATGTAAAAGTGAGAATTCAAAAGTGAGAATCTAAAAGTGGCCAAGTTGACAATTTTAAAATTTTAAAATTAAATTAAAACAGCTCATCTGAAATTAAAATTTATTATTTTCATATAAAATACTTTTTATTTATTCTCTCAACTAAAAAAGTCAAGAAAAAGTAATTACTTTAATATAAAAAGCCATTTTGAAAATTTAAAAAGTGTCAATATGGCCACTTTTAGATTCTCACTTTTACATCCCTACAGTTAATTTTGCCACTGTTGCCCCATAGGAGGTACTGTGTGTAAAAGTCAATGATGGGGTCTTTCTCCAAGTAGCCTAAAAGCCACAGATACTCACAGACATTAAACAACACTATCCCATACATGATAATGAGCTAGCTGATATTGTTCATTGAGTTGAGAAGTGATGTTGTTATCTGAGTGAAAATACTTTTTCTCCTTATTCTCCTACAGATCACAAATTCCTCAAGTACTTTAACACACAGTCACATATACTTGGCAACAGGAATTTGGGTCAAGAACATGTTCCCTTACTATATCCACTTATATTGTAATCTTGGAAATGATTTAGTCCCAGATAACACTTTCCTAAATATATATGAGGTCAATCACAGGGGACAACATACTAGATCATGAAGGCACATATTATACCTGCGTCTTGATAGCACACTCAATGAGGGCCTCAAGTCAACTATTATCTTAAAACAGAAAAACAATGAGAGTCAACTCACAACTAATTCCAGTAACATCTTTTAAAGGGCAGAGACTAAAGAGAAGATACCCTATATTTCCACCACATAACAAGAAGACATTATCCAGCACTACCACTGCACCTTAGGCTACATCCTTGGATTTAACCTGTTTTAAATTATGAAGTATAAGGTCTTGTGGCCCTTTATGCAGAATGATATTCTTAATCTCCTTGAGATTTATGTGCTATGTGAGAAGAACACGTCTAAACATTCCCTGCCCAAGTCAGCGCTGCCTAGCAAGGCCATTGAACTCTTTTCAACAATAGGCCTTGACATTTTAGGGCCTCTACCTGAAGATAAGCTGGGAAGAAATAAATCATTAATGACATTTATTATTTCACACAATGGCCTGTAGCTTGGGAAGCAAATAACCATATTGTGTCAGGAATATCCCTGACACTAGCCAAATTTCCACAATTGTGCCAATTTAGGGCAAGAAATGAATTATGGGCCCAAATAACTCTCAGTATGAGAAGGATTTTCTTCCCCTAAATCAGGAAAATTATTTCAAAGTAAAAACATAACTTGGCTCAACCTGGAATAATTTATCATCCAGGCAGGCGCCCACCACAGTCATACAGGCACCCACCAGCCACCTGTGACCCATGGAGCTGCAAGCCAGCCTCCTGCCAGCTACCCACTCACTGCCCAGCCAGTTGCCAGCAGGCCTCCTGCCAGCCTCCCAGGGCCCAGCATGCTACCAGCCAGCCACCTGGGTCCCAGGCCCCCCCTCCAGCCAATCAGAGGTCACCTCACTATTTGGCCAATCAATCAAGTCCCTAGCCATAAGTATTAAGCTAAGGAATAAGTACTGCTCTAGAGAACATGGTGAAACCCAAACTGTAGGCCAAAAAAAACAATTCTGAACCCAACCAAAGGGACCTGAGACCCAGGTCAGATGGTTGGGGCCAAACCATAGCCAAACCTTGTCACCTGATACAAAAACAGATTTGAAGAATAACCTGGATCCTTTTCCTCACCTAACCCAAGGTCAGCAAGAGATTATTGGCCCCCTCCTAGAAATTCCAGGTCAACAAAAGATTACAGCAGAACAATAGTGGCCCTTATTCCCAACATCCAATCTCAATGTGCCACCATCTAAACTATTGGGACCCCCAATCCCCTGTTTTTACTCCCACTTGAAAAACTTTGCACATTAGAGCAACTTTAAACAAAGTATCCCCTCTCAGTGGTAGCTTGTGCTATAATTGAGTGAAATACCCCTCAATAGTACCAGTTAACTCCCACTTTACTACAAACACTAGATTAATTTAAACCCATCTCAATCTTAAAAGATTGAAGATGAATTACCTCATCTTCACAGCTGTACTCACAGCTTGCCTGGGAATTGAAGGGTACCATCCTAACTCTGCCACCTTTGGGTCCTCACCAGAAGGGCTTGTCCAGAGTTATTTTGAAGAACCTAGTCAACTCAACTCTTTGTACATTGAGCCCTGGCCTTCCCTGGTGTCACCCCACTCCATCCTGTCCATTGCAGCATACACGTCCATATACTATGTCTTGGCCTACTTGGCTGGCAGCTTTTGTTGATATAACAATCATGCCAAGGTGTTCCAGTGGATGATGTCCATTTACCCTATTGTGACATCCCTGACAGGATTCCAACTTGTCAACCTCCTGTTGTACCTGCTACAGGTAGTAACCACTACTCTTGGGTATTACACACTGCCACCACCATTACTTGGTTCATTGGCAATAAGATTGTGGCATACTTTGGTTGCCTCAAGCAACTCATCACCAATGATGGGTCTGAACTTGTGGGTAATGTCATTAAAGTTTATTGTGTAGAAACGCCTTAGAACTTATGGTTATCCCTCCATAAAATTCACAAGACAATGTATGTGTGATATATTTAAATGGTTCAATTGTCCAGCCAATTGTCAAACTATCCCAAGGACACCCAAGCGCCTCTTGGATGGAACATCTTCCAACTGCATTGCTCATCCTGCAGGCTAGGACCAATCATAGCACAGAGTGCAGCTTCAGTGTGCTAGTCTTTGGTACCCAATGGTGTGATAGGAGTGAACCAGGGCAAGTTAAAATCAACTGTTCCAGACAAGTCACCCCTCACAGTTACCTCCTTGCTAGCGCAGTGACAAGCCAAGGCCAGAAACATTGAGCAAGGAAAGATTAATGGAGCAACAAGACACCATGAAGCTTGCTATTCTGTAGGTCATCCTGTGTATGCCCAAACCCCCACACTAAAAACTCAAACCCAACTATCTTGGGCCCTTCAAGGTCATAATCACCTATGACAATCACATATATCAGCTTTAAGATGCCCAAGGTAACACCAAGAAGCTTAATTAGGACCTTCTGTGCCTCAGTCACATTATAACTGCCCAGAAATGCTTTTTCAGAAATTTCCTAGATCTACCACAAATCCTGATCCTGACTGAGGACAACAAACAGGGGCAGGGGATGTTGCAACCAGGATTGAAACCTCACCTGCCAAACCATCTCACATCATACAGGGGCTCTTGTAGAGCCTCCCATGTCATATCTAATGAAATAGCCTCTCCCACTTAGAATGTTGAGATATGGGCAATATCCCTGAATTAGGAGCAAAGCCAATTTCAGAAAATCATCCTTTGATAAATTATTTGTAACCCAAACCATAATTGGACTGTACCACAATTTTACCTCCTTGTGGATTAATGGCTCTCTTTTACAGTATAATAGTGCTAAGTTCTCAATAAAGGTATTGTCTTATTTTTAATCTCTGTCCTTTCTTTCTGGGCTGTTGTCTTCCAAAATCTGAGTGCTAAACTATAATTAGTTTAGCTGCAAAACCTTGAATCCTGCTTGCTTTAAGATCAATTCTATGCCTTTAAAAAAAGTTCACCTAAACCAAGGATCACTGATTTTAGTTGCATCCATTCAAAGCCTTGGGGCTTGTTTTGAAGGTTATACTGATGTATTGGAAAATAAGAGATCCCAACTTAAGACTCACCACATGCTTAGAAACCTTTAGCATCATCAAGGTTGATTATTCCAGATGATTTGTGTGAATTGGTTTCTTGCTTCTGCTGGCTCTGGGATTGAACTGGGGTACTCTTACATCCAATCTTATTGCCGCCCCCTAACTTTCTGATAAAAGTGCTGCAGGGGCAATCTGATAGGTTACCAGAAAAGTCTGAATCCAAGCCCCATTGGAATGAAAGTTGAAGGTTGTTGAGGTCAAATATTTTGGTGCTGAGTAGTTTGATGCATTGGTAATTTGACTTATAACAAGTTAAATTACCAATCACCAGGCCAGTCAATCAGAATGTACACGTTCAAACACCCATTTTTGGGTTGTTGACGGGGCCCTAAAACCTGATTTTAAGTAAAAAGCAGATGAAAACAATTACTGTTTTCATTATAAAAAGTTTTACAAAGGCTTGGGTTTAAACCCAACTCTTTTTATCAAGTTTTTTTTAATATTACAATTAAACGTCTTTAAAAACATTATAATATATAGGTAATTTTTGATTTTTATTCAATGTAGGCAGTTCCATATATATATACTAATTTTTTAGATATTAAGATATATAACTTCAAAGCACATAATAAAAATCTTTTAGTAATTCTTTTTAAATTAACCTGTATTTTTGTATACAGCTGATAAAGATACTGGCTATTATTTAAATAAATATAAGGAATTTTTCAATTTAAATAATTAACAACAATACTAGTATTATATACTAAGTGTATTAGTGGCATTTAGTATATTCTGAAAATGATAACCTTTTACAGTTATAGTAAAATGTTATAAATATTATAATCACATAACATTACAATATTTTTTGCATGAAGCTTCAAATGATACTAAAAAATATACCTGAAGACTTTAACATAAGATTCAAGATTTTTATATTATATTTAACAGCTAAGTAGTGTTGTCAAAACAGCAGGCTCAACCCGCTAGCAAGGTTCCAAGTAAGCAGGTTTGTGACCCGCAATCCAAATTCCCAGTAACCTGCTGCCAAATTAGGAGGTTGACTCAAATTTCCAAAAGCAGCAACATGAAAAAATGATAATCATATACAGTGGATGACTAAATTTAGCACTTGACTCATTAACAAGATCAAGCCACCCCCCTTCACCATCCAACCATGTGACCAACAAAATCATTTTACTGCTATCCATGATTTACTCATACTATATAATTTCAATATCTCAATAAATATAATTATTTAGCTTTTAAACATTCTCCCTGTTGTGCTTTTTGCATTAGAGCGCCACAATTATTTGAGATTATTGGGCACAGGGCATTTGCTTGAATATAATCATATGTGAAGATATAAGTAGTATTGTATCAGAAGAGCTAGGATTCAATGTAACATAACTATTGTCCAGGAATGGCTTCTGATCAAGCAGAAGCACTTCAGATTTGGATAGAGGTCAACCAGATTAAAGATAAAACAAGAATGGTTCAAAGATTAAAGATTAAAGGCTAAAAGTTCTTTTTTATTGTAATTGATTAATTCTTCTTATATCTTCTTCAAGGTTAATCCCTGGGCTGCTAGCAATGTCTTCTAGGACATTCTAACACGTCCCTTATTTGGGTAATTATTAATATATGTTTGGCATTTATTGCACGTCAACCAATCAAATATCTTCATCTTCACCCAGCACAGGTGATCCTTGCTGGCATGGAATAATTTAGTTACTTCAGGATCACTTCCTACCTTCCTGGAATACTCCAAGCTTAATGCTTATTAATGTGATTGATATGATAATTCAAGATTATGGGAAATCAAACCCAAGGCCTTGGCGCTTGATGTAAAAGTAGGGCAGTGGCGTAGAGCCTTTAATTATTTTCAGTTGGTGCAGTGGAGCTTGACGTAATAGTAATTTGGCGCTTTGGCGTCTGATCCAATTATTAGGCGGCGCAGCAGCGCTTGACATAATAGCAATTTGGGTATTGGTGCCTAACTCAATTACTAGGTGGCGCTTGACAGTAAAGTAGTTTGGTTCTTTGGCGCCTAATATAATTGCTAGGCAGCGCCACAGCACCTGTATTTTTCCTAAAGTGGCGCAGCAGCAAATCATGTATTATTAAGCAACACAGCGGCGCTTTCCATTGGCTGATTTATGGTTCAGGTCAGCAGACTACTGCTGATTCAATATGCATATGTTTTATAATACTAATTTATGTTGTTTGGCAGCTGTAATTCATTTCTGCAGGCTCTGTTGTCAGGATTGACAATTCCTTCCCCCTAGAAACCCGGGCCTAAGAGTGGGACTTAAACCCTGACCCTGGATTCCTGCAGGCCGCCAATCCCATGGACCAAGGGCCTGCCTGCCCGCATTTTCTTGAGACTGAGCCTCTGCAAGCTGAAGCCCCTGCTAAGTCCCAAAGTCAGAATACCAGCGCAGGTTTGACTATGCTGGTGCCCAAGGAGGAGTTTCTTGAATTGCCTAATGAAGGCAGTGAAAGTTCCTCTGTGAACTTCATGAACTTAAAGTCCTCTCAGGTGATAAATCAGATTCAATTGCCAGAGGAAAACACAGGCTTTAGGCCTGACCCTGTGACCACAGCCAAAAATCAAGAAAATTGAGTGAATAATTTGGACATTCTAACCAATGAGAGAACACCCAGCTAAGGTGCTCCTGCACCCGGGCCTCCTGGTCACCTGCCTGCATTTTCCCCAATATTTTAATGAAGCCCTTATGAAAAAATACTAAGTTTGGAGGCGGGATGCTATATATGCCTATAGATTCTGCGCTCAAACTTTATTACCATTTTTGAATAAAGGTTATGTTATTTTGGCTTACCCAGCTACTACCTTTTTTTGTATTTACCATCTATCAGTTCATACAAGATCTCCCAGCCCTCCTGCCCCTCTGCCTGCAGATTTCTGTCCTCTAGGTGTTTCCTTTGGCCATGTTCACTTCACAGATTATCCTTTGAAGCCTGAATATAAGGACTACAACCCAGAGAAAATACTTGAACTAGATCCTTTGGCCCATATATAATCTGCAGTTAGATACAACCGTCAAGGCCCGTGGATATTCTCAACACCCAAATTGTTTAGAGGGAAGTTCAACTACCTTCCTTATTACAACCTCCACATGGAAACGCCTGTGACCCCCAAGCCAATGCCTGCCTCCTAACTGAACACACAGACAAGCTATTTGGGATTGTGTACATCACCCTCACAGGGGTGATTGACACCATAATCCTGGCTGCTGGCCTGTGGTCCTGGGTGAGGAAGTCCTTCTCCTACCTTTTTAAGTTAGCTCCTCTCTTGTGGTGGGCTTTACCCACAAAAAACCTGGCCCAGATTACCCCCAAAAACAACGGGCCAGCTGTCCAAGACTGAATCCCTGACATCTGGCATAGTTGGCATCATTGGTTTTTATACTGCCACTTTATGGGTTTGGTTTCTGAAACCCTGATCTGTGTGGTCTTTCATAATTGGCAGCATTGTTTGGTCAAAATCCCAACACTCTCCTTGTAACTCTGCTAAAACAGCACAGTTAAAACAGTGTTTTACTATAGAGCAAAAACAGGGTAATGTTATACTATATGTGTAATATTTTTTGGAACTTAATTTTTTATTCTTATATATATGTAGCACATTTTTAAATAATTAAAGCTTTCAATTTATCAGTTGCCTATACTTCATAATCAATATACTTTTGTTATTAACTTATCTATCTCAATATGGGTCTATTTTCTAAATGAAGCACTATTTACTTTAACTAAAATTAACTGCTACCAATGTTTTGTAAAGTAGTTTTCAAACCTGTTGAGATAAATGAATTTATTCAGTTTAGAACACATGAGCTCAGTCTAAAAACTAAATCAAAGTGGATCCAAATCTATTGTAATTTAATATACATTCCTTGATTTTTGGTTTCACTTTTAGACTGAGTTCATGTGTTCTAAACTGACTAATGTATGTTTATCTCAACAGGTTTGAAAACTACTGTATCATTTGAAATCACGTGATGATAACAGAGAAACAAAAATATCAGAATATGCTAGTAGTGTATTGGGGCAAGTTCATGAAATATGGCAGCTTACTAGAGGGTGTATTTTAAATAGAGTTATTAGTCTTTCAAAACCAACAACTTTTTTATTAAACAAACTAAGAATACTTATGATGGGACAAAGAAGGGGTAATATCATTTATAACTTTGGGACTGCTATTATTCTCCCATGCAGCTTATCATAAATATTTTTGGCTTGTAGTTTGTAGTAGCACTTAAGGTATTTTCAGCAATATTATAAGGTTCAATTTCAATTCTAAAATTAGTAAAAAAATTTAAAAAGTCATCTAAGCCCAAGATCAATTAAAGATTTGACATTGAAAGTACTTTAGCCTTTCTGAATAATTTTAACATGAATAATGCAATTAAGTTATAGAATAATTAGTCCAGCTCTTAGGCATAACAAGAAAAATAATGACCCAGATGGTTGGTTTGGACATTTAGAATTTATCTATTCTAAAGTACTCTAAATTCAGAACCTAAACGTAAAAATGCGGGATTGTCAAATCCTTGGTCCAAATTTCAAATCACTTTTGTGGGATGGCCTTTTTTAATTAAGTTCAATTCTCTATATTTCTATTTGACTTTTTATAAATTCAGGAACTCATAGACAATTTTCAAATTTAAAGTCAAACTGCATATTTTAAATGGACAAAATGAATTAACTGGAATCAGATTTGAATTGTTCAAATTCATCAACCATTGTCATTAAGTTTACTATGTTTTCTGGAATTGCAGGATTGTCAAATCCATGAACCAAATTTCAAATCACTTTTGAATGTCACTAGTAAACTCAAATAATAATTTCAGCATTTGAAATAAAAATTGAATGTACATTAAACACACTAGGAAACACGAACTCAAATAAAGAAGCTCCAGCACAACTAAAATCAAATGAAAAATCCAATATTAATAACCATGTTTAGATATGAAAATTGGTTAAACTTTAAAATTACCCAAAACCAGAAAGGATACAATATTATAAACTTCAAATCACAGATATAGAAATTCTGTTACTATTTGAGGCTGAATCAAGAGAAAACAACTAGCCAAACCTAAACCAAAAATCTAAATAAAACACATATTAATCTAAAATATTAGTTTATTTTATTTTTATGAAAAGACTTTCCCATTCCTAACCAGCTCCTGCACAAGCCTGAAGGGCAGCCTGTCCATGAGGGCATCCCAGAGGGTCTAAGAATAGACCTAGAACACAACTCAAAGGGAGTAATGCCAACACAAAGGCCCCTTAAGGCGTCAGCGCCAGTCAATCACCTCCCACGTCACAAGCCAGAACTACCAGCTTTAATCCCAGACAGAAGCTGCACTCAAGGTCTGCTACCAACTCTCCCATATAAAGATCATTGGTAATAACAAGGTTGCATACACCTCCACCATGTACCCAGTTGCCACCCAGCCCCGCACTCTGGATCCAAAAGTTGCCACTTCCTGCCCCTGCGTTTTCAACACCTCATATGAGCCATTGGCCACCACTGAAGAGCCATCTGCGCATATGATCTATTCCACTATTGATAGCGCCACTGCAAGAAAGAGTGATCACACTTTCTACACAAAGGTCCCTGTCCCTTGTGTTGATCCTGGTAGCCAGGATGTTGCAGTTTTGGCTAAGGGCCAGTGTCAGTTGACAAATAATGAATGTGAAGCTCTCCTCAACTGCTTGAGCTGGGTAATGGCAGTTCAGGATATTGCATCCCAATTTGGTGTCATGGCCAGATATATTGAAAACCTAAACAACAAATACAGCAACACTGAGAAAAATTGCTGAATCTGTCAAGGCTAAGCATCAGCCAAAGCTCCTGCAGCCTGTGCATATTGATGCAATAAAACAGTGAGTAGTTAAGGATTGCCACCTGGACACACTTTCTGTCCAATCAATGCTGGCCACAAAGTTTGGGCTTTCTGTTTCTAAAACCCTTGTCTACAAAACAATGGTTGATTTGGGCTTCTCATGGAAAGTACTGGGGATTTCTCTGTACAATAGGAACTGCAAGAAGATCATCAAGAATTAACATATTTATTCCAAGACCTATCTGGCTCTAAAGCAGACTGGCAACTTACAGTTCTTCTATATAGATGAATTGTTGTTTCCCTCCTCACTCAGTTCTAGGCATGGGTGAGTTGAGAAGGGATCCAAGGACTGTGTAGCACACTGTGCAGCTGTCTTCTCCCAAACATATTAAATGGTAGCGCTTTTTGGCCCTTGCGGGTTGGACCACTATCAGATGATCAAGGATTCTCATAATAGCAGGACATTTCTTGATTTTCTCTTGACTGTCAAGGAGTAACTTTGGATTAATTACCGCAGTATAACCAACATTGTTGTGCTTGATAATTTTGGGCTCCATAAAGTATATCTGATTGTGTCTGAGTTCCCACCCATCAATAAAAATAGCCACACCTTCAGCCACTGGCTTGCTGATTGTCTAATGAGACTCCTCTTTCTCCCACCATATTCTCCATTTATGAATCCAATTGAGGAGGTGTTTGGTTGGATCAAGAATAAGGTGAAGAAAGGCCTCTCTCAGGACACTGAGGATCTCTTCAATATTCTTGAGCTCAGTCAATTTTTAATGCCACCTGATGTGGTGGCAACTTTTTACAAGCACTACAAATCCTTTCTTTTCAAAGCCCTTGTCTTTGAGCCAATCAGATAAATGGGTGTTCCAGGTTTTATTTTTTATTTTTATTTATTTTTTTTTTAAAAAGACTTGAAAAACTTTATTTATGTGTAATGAATTATCATTGAATTGTATTATAGACATATAAGAATTTTTACATTAGTTAAATAAAACTATTTATATTGGATAAAGAGACACATATTTTTAGTATAATGCACCATATATTGTATTGACTGTAGAGCTACAAATAAATAAATTAAAAATATAGAAATATATTAATTTTATGTAAATAAATGTGAATCCTTTTTAGTAAAATGTCTTTTTTAAAGCCACAGATTGGACCTTGTGAGTCATCACCTGATCCTTTTTGGTTCAGTGCCACTAATGCAACATGATACAAAAACCAATGATTTTCATGCAAATCTTACTAATTATTACTTATGACGCAGGTTAAGCAGAGTAAATTTATTTATCAAATTGTATTAAAAGGGAAAATTATTTCAAGTTCTAACCAATCTGTTGGAAATTGCGCCATTAATGCTATTTTGATATGGCCTTTGAATAATGATATGTGTGAAGATTTGGTCGGTTTTGCTTTTGATTTTGGGAATTCATCCCCTTCCACAAATGAGTCTGGTTCAATATCCACCCATTCTGGAATATCATACTTACCCTTGACTGATCCTGTTATGACCTCATCCCAACATACCCCTTCTGCCACTCTGTCTACCTAATGAGTGATCATTGACCCTTGTCTACTATTTAAGTAGAATCATTTCTCCTAATAAAGACAGGTTTATCCACATTTGTGTTGGCTTTAATATTTTTCAATCTTTTTCCTTTCCTTTTTTCCAAAAGGAATTCTTCATTTTGTATTCCAGGAAATTAAGGTATGTGCCCTTAATTTTGCCCTGAAGGCTAACCCAAGGCTAGCTTTGAACCTCAAATCTTTTGTTATAAAGATTTCCCGTCATGTCTTCCTGGATGTTGTCCCCAGGAGCCAAATACAACAAAACGGTGCTCACCACAGGGGCTGCAAGCCCCTCAGTTACCCTGTGCTCACGTGCATTCTCTGTTTATTCTCCCTTTTTTCTGAAGTACCTGTACAACCTAAAGTTTCTAGTCCTCCTCTAGAAGAAAACATAATCAATGCCCCCTCAACTCTCATGGTACTGGTGCTGTCCCCCAGGCCCGTGTGGGCCCCCCTTCCAGCTTTCTCTTTCAACTACAAGCAATCTTGTGCTGCCGTCCACTCTCTCCTCCACTCAGGCACCTGTCAATGCACACTATCCCTGGTCTCTGTCCCAGGTACGCTTCCAAACACCTGTACTCCTTCCTCTTGGACTTTGGTCTCTCCCCGTGCTTATGGAGTCTATGGATTCTATTGGCGTGTTAGTCAACCAGTTTATCCAACTTGCCCTAATTCACCATCAACTTACATTAGGATCCCAAAACAAGCTTCTAGATGCTGTAGCTACCGCTGTATCAAACAACCATGCTCAAAATATGGCATATCAAGAATGATTCCATAGCCTCTTTGAGTGTATTTTGGATAACCAGCGTGACTTGCTGGCCTCCCAGAAGTACCTAACCTCATCACTGAATTCCTTTTGCTCCTTGCTCCCTAGATATATCAATGATCAACTGTGTCAAGATTGACAATTCTTCCCCTCTGGAAACCCAGGCCCAGGAGCGGGATTCAAACCCTGGCCCTGGATCCCTACGGGCCGCTGGGCCTCCCGCCCGTGTTTTTTGGGGATTGAACCCCTGCAAGCTGAGGCTCCTGTGAATTCCCAAAGCCAGAATACTGACACCAGCCCAACCATAGTGGCTCCTGAGGAGGAGCCTCTCAAATTGCCTAATGAAGGCAGAGATGGTACCTATGTAAGCTTCATAAGTTTGAAGTCCTCTCAAGCAACTAATCAGGAGCCTACCCAGGAAAGAGGCACAGGCCCGCGGCCTGGCCTCATGACCACAACGCTAAAGCAAGACAATCAGGTAGTCAAATTGAGATTTTTGACCAATGAAAGAACTCCCGGGCCAAGCGCCATTTTGCTGCTTTCAGACCCAAGTACCCAATTCCCCCGGCCCAGCTTTCCCCAATGCCCTGATGAACCTATGGAAAATGTTAAGTTTGGAGGTGGGGTGCTATATAGACCAAAGGACCCCACGCTCAAAACTTATTTCCATTTTTGAATAAAGGTTATGTTACTTTGGCTCATACAGCTATTACCATACTTTGTATTTGCCGTCTATAAGTTAAGTTCAAGATCCCCCGGCCCTCCTGCCCCTCTGCCCACAGTTTTCTGTCCACCTGGTGCTCCCTTCGGGCCCGTTCATTTTACTGATTACCCATTAAAGCCCAAATATAAGGATTACACACCAGAGAAAAATCATCAAACTTGACCCATTAGCCTGCATCTAATCTGCCATCAGATACAACCGCCAAGGCCTGTGGATATTCTCTACCCTCAAGTTATTTAGAGGAAAATTAAACTACCTCCTGGCCTACAACATTTTATATGGAACCACCTGTAACACCAAAACTGATGCCAGCCTCTTCCCCCAACCTGCCAACCAACCATACCAGCAAGCTTTTTGGTATAGTGTACATCATCCTCACTGGGGTGGTGGACACCATTGTACTGGCTGCCAGCCCGTGGTCTTGGCTAGGAAAGTCTGCTTCTTACCTCTTAAAGTTAGCCCCTCTCTTGTGGTGGGCCCTGCCCACAAAAACCCTGGCCCAAGTTACCTCCAAAACCGGCAGGCCGGCTGCCTAAGAGTGGGTCCCTGACAAACTGTGCAAATTGGATGAGCATCAAGCAATGTGGCGTGGTCAAATTGAGGCTGCTCTTCTAAAGCAGTGTCAGGACTTTGAGACTCTGGTTACCAAACTCAATCAATTTTGGAAGTATATTAATTCCCAGCATGAACTGGTTGGGACTCATGTCAATACCTGGGGCTGCCACCTACAACACCAATATGGAATGGATAAGGCTGCACTAAGCAACACTCTGTGTCAAGTATAAAATTATGTGGATGATAGAGTAGCGTCCATTGAGGTGATTCCTCCTGCTCCTCTGGTTGAGGTCCTGTCTGAATTTGAAGCCAAGGTATGGGAAGCCATAGCTGAGCTCAAAGCTACTAATTGACGTCAATCTTCTGTTCAGAACCCTCCTCCAGTAGAACCTATGCCTGACCCTTGTATTGCCTCACTCACCAACCAAAATGCTACCTTGTGAGGAGAAATTGAGTATTTGAGACAACACCTCTCTAATCCTGATGATTTGTCCTCTGAGTCTGAAGGTGAAGAGGAAGCTGAGGTCACTAGTACTCCCGCCCATGGCAATCATGGTTGTTGCCCTGGCTTGGAAAGCCAACCCTGGGTCAACTGTGCTCTTGCCTTGGATCAGTTAGAAGAAGTAACAAATGATGTTGCTTATAGGCAGGATGCACTGGAAAGGGAGATACAAAACCTCTCTTGATTGACAGAGACAATGAATTGACTGGTTCTTACTTTGTTTGCTCAAACCACTTCCCTGACCACTCGCCTCAATGTGATTGCTGGTACCCTAACAGTGCAACAGATTAAGATTGATAAATTCAGAGCTGCTGCTACTGCTAGAGATATTAGTGGGCAAAACAGCTCTACATTGGATACCCTAGAGGAGAGCCTTTTACTCTTCTGGGAAAGACAGCCTGCTGCTGAATCTGAGTTTGGGGACAATCCCCACATTAACTTTCTCAACCCAGGTGACAACAGCCAATCCAACTCATTGTCCATTGACCCCAACTATAAGCCTTCATTCAAACATATATTTGACCCCAAAACCTCTTTATTGCTGCCTGTCTGAAAATTTACAATACTTCAATGTGTAGGGCCACTGATGAACTTAAGAAGGAACATATTATTACCTTCTGTAACTCACGTGCCAAGAAGTTGTGCTCCCCAAACTCCCTTCTATTGTCACTTGGGAGGACATGAAGTGCCTCTTAATTGAGGAATTTGGAGGAGATCTCAGCTTAGCAACAGCGCCCATGTCAACAATAATAATTTTGACAGTGGCCATGTTGACACTATAGTAAAGTGATAACCCAGTTTTACTTAATGTTGTTTCCTGGATGTTGACACTTTTTTAATTAACAAAACACTTTACCCTTAACATTTTTAACATAAAAAATTATTTCAAAAAAACTTTATTATACTAAAAGTGACCCCAAAGAGTTAAACTGCAATAAAAAATAGCATAAATAGTAAGAGTAAGGAGATATAAGCAACTATTTTTCAGTTTATTATTTAAATTACACTCTTTATTATAAAATTATTTTTCATTCCCATAAAAATCAAAATTCCAATTAACTAAAAATAAAGATATTGTATATATCATAATAACTACAAAATATAAGAGAATTCTAATTAAAATTATTATACTTCATGTAGGCATAACTGAAAATATCTCATACCTTAAAGATAAATTAACAAAAATATAATATATTTCTTACTAAACCACATTAAAACTGTATCTGAAACTTACCATTCATACACAAAAGATTAGTACACTATAAAAATTAAAGAATTACAAGTTTAAATGTAAAAAATATACAGGCAAAGAAAGGTTTATTAAGCTAATTAAAGCCACTAGCAAGAGCAGTGGCAACGTCCTCAAGGTACTACTTAATCTCTGCCACCTTATACTTTTTCTTTACCACCTTCTTAACGTCCTCCTGGTAGTCCTGCTCCTTGGACTTTTGCTTATTGGGGGCCACCTGGTTGACCAGGTTGCAAAACTTGGAGACAGTTCTTGCTTGCTCCTCCTGTAGCTTCTGGAAGAACTTGTTATATTTGGGGTTTGACAAAAACTTCATCTTCAGGTGCTTGTGCCAAACCTCAAGAATAGAGGTGGTCTTCATCTCCCCCTTGAGGCAGGCGCCCTGGCAATTCCAAGGGGCAGTGGCCCCGCTCTTACCTCTCCAGGCAGTCACTTTTTTGCCCACCCATTGGCGCTCAAAGTAATCCAAGTAACCTTTGAAGATGGTGGAGTGCTTCTTGATGTAAGTGTCCTCCAGGAGGGCCTCAAAGACAATCTCAGTATATTCTGGGCGCACAAAAGCCAAGGCAGCAAACTGAGTCAAGGCAAAGCGGCATTTCCCCTTACCATTGTTAAAATACTTCTCAAAAAGGTCCTTCTCACTCTTGAGATTCTTGATAAGGGCCTGCCTAAAATGGAAGAAGCAGCCCTGGACTTCTCCATTAAAGATAGCCTCAAAGGCTCTGAACTGAGCTTGCTCAAAGCCCATTATAACAACCTTTGGCCCAAGTGAGTGTGCATGAGCTAGCTGCTCAGCAGCTAGGGTCAACTCATCTTTCTCAGCAGAAGAGGGATTTGCCCTTGTGGCGTGAGTGAGAGGGGGGAGCTGGTTGGTGAAAAGGGAGCACAAAACATCCCGGACAATCTTGAAGGCACTGGTGTAGACTTCAGTCTTGGCACCAGGAAAGAGAAAGAACATAAGAGGGATAACCTGGTCATTAAACTGCCCATGCAGGACCCAAAGCTGCTTAAAGAGAGAGGGGCAAGTAGCAAATGTGCTGTTGCACAGCCAGGTGGTAGCAGTATTGAGCTGCTCCTGGTTTTGGGTTGTAGTGTAGGCTATAATCCTATCCTCCACTTCCTGCCCATTATCATAGAGCAGGAACATCTCACCATCCTCTGACTTCTTGAGGGCATCTGTGAGGACCAGGTCTTCAATTTTAGTGGCGCTCTTGGCCAGAGGATTAGAGGCTTGACACCTATTACTTACAAACTTAACCAACTGATTGTAGTTGGCACCCTCTATAAGTTGATTGGGGAGAGGTACTTGCTAGCAAGCATAGCCAGCTGAGTGGCAGAAAGCTCTTTGGAGGTGGGCATCACCTGGACAAGATACCACTTGAGGAGGCGGGCTACAGTGGTATTTGGCATGATGCAGGTATGCTTGCCCTTAATGGTTTGGACCAAGTCCCAGCGCTCAGTGCTGAGCCGCACTGGGCAGGAGCAGTCCTCACAGGTGTAATGGCAGCTCTTGAAGCCCCAGTTGGTGTTGTTGTAAGAGAAAATATAACCATTAGCCACCATGGCTGGCCCACTCTTTACGCTCATGATAGGAAAATACTTAGGCAAGGAAGAGGGAACCTTAAATTTACCGTCAACATTGCAGATGTTGTGGGTCAACAGAGGGTCCCAGGGGCCAGCAGGAGCATGACAGAAGCCAGTGAAGTAATTGGGGTGGGGCTTTGAATCATCCCCAGATGAGCTTGAAGGGGGGAGTTTGATGGTGGGGGGAGCAGAAGGGGGCTTATTGTGGTGCTCCTCATGTGCAGGAGACTTATCCTTGGGTGAGGTCTTTTTGCCTTGCCGCCGCTTCTTGGTTGGCTCCTCATCAGAAGCCAAGTTGTAAAAACAGTGGTCTGTAAGGGAGCCATCAGATTCCTCTCCCCCAGTGGAGTGAGAAGGGCTCTTCTCAGGAGAGGGCTCAGGGAAGGGCTTTGGTGAGGGCTTTGGGGATGGTTTTGGAGTGGCCTTCTTTGATGAGACAGGCTTCTTTTTGGTGGGTTTGGTAGGCTTTGAAGGATGCTTGGTTCCTTTAAGCTGTTTGGAAGTGTTTTTGTCCTAAAATAATAAATAAAAGGTTTTAAAATAAAGAAGTGTATGTAAAAAACAAATAAAACAACTTAAAAAGCATAATATATAAAAATTAAATCCTAGATGGTTTTTATTGGTATTTAAAAGTTAAAAAATACTTGTATAGTTTTAAATAAAAATTAAAAGTTAAGATAAATATGCAAAAGTATTATAATTAGATATAGATTTTATTTTAAAAATTAAAAATATGGAAGAGAAAAGCTAAAAATACAACATATCAAAAAATGAGAAGTTTTTATTATGTAAAACAAAGTTTTATATGTGAGAACTGAAAAGTGTTGACATTATGAGTGACAATTAGTAAAAAAAAGCTGAATTCTCACTTCTGATTACAAAAATTGTAAACATTATTTTTGACAACATTGTCACTGTTGACATTTTTTTAAAAATTAACTATGCTTTTTCATAGTACGCTTAATTAAATTTACGCGGGCTAGCAAAAATTAACTGTTTTCTGTGTATTTTTGTTCACATATAAAAATAAAAAAATATGAAAATAAGAAAAAAGTATCAAAATTCTTTATTTATTTATTTATTAAAAATTATATTTGGGTAGTGGTAATATGATATTTTACCATTGCGTATATATGAAGTTGTGAAGAAAGTTGTATTCAGTATTGAAAAGGGTAAAGTGTTGACAATGTCACTTACAACATTCTTTATATGAGGTGACATAGTAATCTAGTCTTGATTGTGCCACTCTAATTTTCTTAACTCCATCCTGGCAAATAATCACAAGCAAATAGACAACATTTCTGAGTGTTAATATTATTTTTAATAATAAATTCTATAGTAACTTACATAGTAGCTCAGCTTAAATTATTGAATTGCTGTTAGCCACCAATCCACTTAACCTATTAAAGCCGTAATAAGTGCCACATATATATTTATAACATGAGCATTTCAACAATCAACTGTATGCACAACGTCTTTTTCTATATATTAATTTAATAAAAAATATTTTTAAATTTACACTTATTTGTTTACTATAGATGTTTCAGTTTTGCTATTAAAAATAAGTTATGCTTAAAAAGTGTCAACATTGACCCTTTTACATCGTGAAAACAAATAGAAAAATAAACTAATTTTTATTAGTAAAAGTAAAGGAAAAATCTGGTTAAATTGAGTTTTTTATTAAGCTTAATATTAAATTGTGTTGAGATGGCCACAATTTTGTTGTGTTTTCTGGGTTTTTACCCCTGAACGCTTTTTAAAAAAAAGAATTAAGCTAGCGCAACTAGCAAAAAACATAGGAGATTTAGAGTTTTGAGTTGACAGTGACCATGTTGACAAAGTTTCAACATGGGCGCTGTTGCCCTCAGCTTGGAAGTCAAGAAGGATGTGTTTATGCACATTGGCTTCAAGCCCAAAGAGACCCTGACTGAATTTGCCAATTGCTTCTACATTGAAGGACAAAAGTTAATCACCAGTTGTTAATTAACTCCCCGGGAAGCGTACACAGCGTGTTCAAACGCTTTAAAGGTGAACCAACTCCTATGTCTGCACTTCAAAGCCCACAAAGCTTCCCTTACTTCAATTAAGAGTATCAAGATCTTCTTGCAAGACATGCACTTGATCTATGGGGGTATCATGGTGCAGAAAAATAAGGCAAACAATGCAGGAACCACCTCCTGTACTCCGCACATTATGACCCTAGGCTCAAGTGGGCAGTCTAAGAGACAAGGATGACATAACTGTGGCCAAATATGAAACCACTCATGTACCTGCACCAACCCTTGGGTAGAGGATTGCAACCCAAAAGATCATGCAGGAAAAGAGATGTCAGCTTAGAGGCAGAGACGCTCTCTGCTGACCAATCTCCCCTGTCTCCTCCTGATCCCCCTTCTGACAAGGAATATTCCCCCTTGGCTGGCCCAACTATCCTTCACTTGTTCCATAACCTCTCCAGTGATTCCAAACCCAAAGATTCTGACTGCAATGAGTCTTATGATTATGGCTACTTTGTGCTGGCAGTCCCAGAGACAGTTTCTGTCCCTTACAAGCTACGTTCAAGAAAAACCACAACTACAACTCGCCCATCTTTAAGTGAATCTAAGGCCATATTGACTTTTACTTACTTAGCACACGCCCATTGTCCCCCTGTCTTGGTAGATTCCTCTGAAGAGGCTGCTGAGCTAGCAGAAGCTCTTGTTCAGAATGTGACTGTATCTCTCCCCTTGCAGACTGTGTATAAGGAAATTCCTGCCTTATGATGCATGTTGGACAAATGAGAGAAGGAATTGAAAGCTGCTCAGGACGTTCTGGCTTTTGTGTCCCCCTTTGGAAAGGATAAACCCAAATGGAAGTATTGATCCAAAAGTTTAAAATCAAGGCTATCCTGAACACGGGCTCTCCAGTCAATGTGGTATTGTCTAAGCTAATGAAGAAGCTTAAACTGGCCCCCAACCTCAACTACACTCAGTCATATGGTACAGCTGGCATGGCCCAAATCTGAGCCATTGGTGCCTATTCTGCCCTGCCAATGAGGTTTGGGAAGCTTCTTATTATGTCCCCTGCTGTTGTCCTAGAAAACAAAAGCTACAATCTCCTGATTGGTACGCAATTCCTTCAAGAGTACAATGGTATTATGAACCTTTGAGATGGGTACCCATTGCTCTTAGGGTATGAGATCCCTCTAATCTTTGAAGAACCCCAGCGTCTCCCGGGTAAACGTCTTAAGACTTGTTTGCTTGAGTACCCCACAGATATCTTCTCACTCAAGTACAGGACTCATTCTTCCTATATGTGTTCCCCTCCTCCTTCCTGTCCTGCAGAGGAAGGTGTGCCTCTTCTTGCCCCTAAAGCTGTCACCATCCCGCCTGGATCACAAGTGATTATAGACTCCCAGATATACTACAAACTACAAGAAAAATCCTTTCTGGAGCTATACTCACCTGACTCCCTAAGCCGCAGAGAGCCTCGGTTATGCCCTGGGATTTTGGACTGGACTCATAAGGATCCTGTGCAGCTTTTATTGGCTAATCTGACTGCCCTGCCTATTTAGGTGACCAAGGGTCATGTTGTTGGGCATGATTGCATATTAGGTTCAGATCAAGTGGCGTCCCTCTACCCCTTTGGAACGTTTAGTGATTTCAACTTGCCTGAAGGAGACCTTCAGGTCCTCTCCCTGTTCACTGCTGCAGACTTCCCTCAACTGTCACTTGTTCAATAAAACAATTTTCTGGAACTTATAGAGTAGTTTAAGGATATCTTTGCCTCTGGACCCACCAACTATGGTCTATCAAAGGGGGTTATCCACCAGATAGATACAGGTGATGCCCCACCCTTTTGTGCCAAACCTTACCGCCACAGCAGGGTAGAAGATGCTCAGGTCTCTAAGGATCTTTAACAGCTCTTAGATTCTGGACTCCTAGCTCCCTTGCAGAGCCCTTGGGTCTCCCCTTTGTTGATCCTAAAAAAGAAGGATGGAGGCCACTGCATTGTGGTGGATTACTGCCGCCTAAACTTGCTCACCAAAAAGGACTCTTATACTCTACCTAGAATTGATGATGCTCTTAGACAATTAGGGGGTCAAAGTTTTTCTCCACTATGGATCTAGCATCAGGATACTGGCAGGTCAACTTGTCTCCTGAATATAGAGAGAAGTCTGTGCTTATCACTTCAGAAGGTCTTTACAAACCCACTTGTATGCCCCAAGGACTCTTCAATGCCCTGGCTATGTTTCAATGGGCTATGGACTCCATCTTACAAGATCTGAAACTCTCCTGTGTCCTCGTATATCTTGACAATATTACTGTGTTCAGCTCCACCTTTACCATCCATTTGGGCCACCTCAAAGCTGTCTTAATCAAAATTTGGGAGACAGGCTTAAAGCTCAAACCCTCCAAATGCTCCTTCTTCAAGGAACAACTTAAATTATTGGGCCACAAGGTCACCCAAACTGGAATACGCCCTATGAATAATAAGGTGGAAGCCATTGACAAGATGTAGCCTCCCACAAACCTACAAGAGGTCCAAGTATTTCTTGGCATGATAGGTTACTATTGAAAATTCATCCCTGATTTTGCTGAACTAAGCAAACCCCTTGTCCAGCTCCTTTGTAATGTGCCCTTTGAGTGGACTGACAGCCAACAGAAGTCCTTTGAAGCGCTGAAAGCCAAACTTAAGGAGGCTCCAATCTTAGTCTACCCTGATTAAAATAAGGAGTTCATCTTGTACACCAACACTAGTAGGGTAGCTGTGGGTGCCATCTTAGCCCAGCTTCACAATGAAGGCGTTGACTGACCTGTTGCCTATTCTTCATGAGTCCTCAATAAGCACAAGAAGAACTACAGTATCACTGAGAAGGAATGTCTGGCTGTGCTGCATGCTGTAAAACAGTTTAGGCAATACATTTATGGGACCCACTTTACGGTGGTCACATATCACTCCTCTCTCAAATGGCTGCAACAGCTAAAGGAGCCTGAAGGTCAACTAGCGTGTTGGGCTCTGCATCTAAAAGGGTAAGATTTCACCGTAGTACATATTCCTGGTGCACAACACCAGAATGATGATGGTTTATTGAGGATGCCTATATTAGCTATCTATCCTTCTGATGCCAAATACCTATAAAATTTGATAGGGTATCTTGTCTCCTGAACCACTGAGCCAGAAGACATTTGTTTGGCACTGCAAGCCCTATCAAAGGATACTGTAATTTGAGATAGACAACTCTTCAATAAGGTCAAAAATGCTTATCTGCCCTATGTTCACCCTATTATGAGGATAGCATTTATCCTCCAAGCCCACATTGACATGGGGCACAGAGGCATAACAAAGACTTATGACTGGCTATGCAAAAACTTCTACTGAGAGAATATGCGCCTCCTAATTCTTGATGTCCTTGCCTCCTGTCATTCTTGTCAGCTCCAACAACCCCAACCTTCACAACATTAGTTCAAGCTCATCCCTTCTAAGCATGCCTTCCACAATGTGAGTATCAATGCTGTTGGGCCTCTCTCTTGTTTTAGGTCTGGGTGTCAATTCATCTTGGTAGCTGTAGATCATTTTAGTAAATGGGTCAAAGCCAGAACAACCAAGGATATAACTGCCAAGACCACTGCTAACTTCTTGTTACAAGATATCTTCTACAGTCATGGTTGCCCTCAAGTCCTGCTTTCTGAAAATGGGACCAAATTTAATGCCGCCTCATAACGTTCATTGTAGAAGCTATGGGTACACATCAATCCTTCTCTTCACTGTATAATCCGTCAACCAACAGGACTGTGGAACAAGCCAATTCCTCCCTTGTGTCCATTATGAGGAAGCTTACCCTCTCTGATGCCACTAACTGGTATATGCTTCTCCCTGCTGCTCTCTTTGTGTATAGACTCAGCATACATCAAGTGACTGGCTAGCTTCCCTTTTCTATTCTGTATGAATGGAAAGCCACTACTCCCTCAATCTTGGGACCCCAGTTAATCAAGGTTGACGCCTCTGCCAATCCTGAAGCTCATGTCAAAGACTTGACTAATTGTATCATCAACATCCAAGCTACTGCCTATTCTACTGCTTACAAGGTCAAAGCCTTAGAACTCTCACCCTCCAATGCTTCCAGAGCCCCCTCCCTGAGTACCAAGTAGGTGACCTAGTCCTCTATTATCAAAATTGTACTGGAGGTCATGCTCATAAGCTAGACTCCCTCTGGTTTAGACTTTGTGAAGTCACCTACAAGAAGGGTGTCAAGTATACTGTGAAGGTGCTGTCCTACGGCTGCCCCTTTGCTCAAGTTCACTCCAAATTCCTCTGCAAATATCAACTCCCTGTGTCCAATCTTGAGGGGGGAGATGTCAGAAATTGTGCCATTATTGCTATTTTAATATTGCCTTCAAATAATTATATGTGTGAAGATGAGGTTGGTTTTGCTTTCAATATTGGGAATTCCTCCCCTTCCAAAAATGGGTCTGGTTCAATACCCACCCATTCTGGCATATCATACCTACCCTTGTCTGATCCTGGTATGACCTCATCCCAACATGACACCTTCTGCCACTCTGTCTACCTAATGAGTGATCATTGACCCTTGTCTACTATTTAAGTAGAAGCATTTCTCCTAATAAAGACAAGTTTATCCACATTTGTGTTGGATTTAACATTATTCAAGAATTTCCTTTCCTTTTGCCAAAAGGAATTCTTCATCCTGTATTCCAGTAAATTAAGGTACATGCCCTTAATTTTGCCCTGAAGACTGACCCAATACTAGTTTCAAACCCCAAATCTTTTGTTATAAAGATTTCCCGCTGTGTCCTCCTGGATGTTGTCCCCAGGAGCCAAATATAACACAATCACTTGTTTAAAACATAAGCAGAGCAGGAAGCTTGATGTATACAAATAGAGCTCTTGTTGTTTATCTATGTAATATATGAACCTGTATTTGATAAGCAATTAAATAAAAAAATTATAAATCATGTTTTACTATTACATGGGTTTGCTTTAATATAACTACTCCATTATTATATACTACCAAATTATATATCTCTATTAAGAATTAAAAATAAAAATAAAATTTAAGTTGCAAGGGAAGATGATTTATTAAGGGGATGCTAATTGTAAGGGGTAAGCAACTATTCCAGGGTATTATACCCCAAAATTAAATTTTCTGCTAATGCTTCCAATTGGGACCACATACTCTTCTGTATGTGGTGGGAAATTTTGGCGCCAATTGCTAGAGGGGTGACACTCAGCACACCAGTGGTGGCTGAGCGTCTTATAAAAGGCAGTTGAAAGAGGGAATTTATTAGGAGTTGATTCTTGGGAGGTATAGTGTATTTGTACAACAAAGCTAATGTAAAACAGTTGTATAGTACATGCTCTACGGGTTAGTAGCCCTGCAGCGTCTTCATTTTTTCCAGTGCCAGCCAGCAGACGTCCTTTTGAAGGGGAACGTCCTCCAACTTTTTCATGTTGGCTTTCATGATGCAGTGGATGATTACCCCAAGGTCAACAGCAAGGTGCAGTTGCTGCAAAGTATAGCTTTCTGAAAATAAGCATAATTTCTTTATATACTGACTAATATATTCATATAGGATGTCTTTGAAAATCTGAGTAAAGGAAAGTTGGGCATTCTAGAGGGATCAGCCATCCATGCCTCAGCAAAAAATATGAATAAAGACTTCATATTATTGGCTAATAATACTTTGCCTATTTGATTTGATATTGCTTTTATTAAATTATTGAAGATTGCTGCCTTGATTTTTTCTTGTGGAACTTGAAATTGACTTTTTATCAGGTTTATTTCATATGCATTCATAGTTGAAAATTGAAAATGTTCAATTCATTCAAAGATATATTTGTCAAAATTCATGTTGACATTTATTTGGATATACATCATTCCTTTGAAATTGATACTTGTGCCTACTTCATAGGCTTCTCTGACCCAAGTTGAACTTCCTTCTGGCGCTTTGAATTCCCTATTCATTGCTTCTTTTGTTACATATTGATTCATGTTTCTTTGAATAATTTTATTGATTTCATTTTGAGTCCTTTGAATTACAGGAGCTACCAATGATTGGTAACCCCCATATACATCACTGGGGATGTAGGCTGCCACCTCAACAGCCTGTTCCCCATTCCTTGATTTGACTAAATCAAATGCAAGTAAAACATAAATAAACTTACTAATTGTTTCCCCTGCAGCCCCCTCAGCCACAGGTGCCCCTTTGGCAAACTTCATAAGCGCTGACTGCTCTTCATTTGATTTCCTGGGCTTGATTTTTCTTATTTTCTTGCAACTAGTGCTTCCTCTTACTTTTCATTTGAGAATTTTCCAGTGTTTCTTGAAGCGCTTCTGCTTCTTGATTGTGCTTCATTTCCTTTATCCATTTTTGTTTCCATTTCTATATTTTCATTTCTTATGTTTTCATTTGTTTCCTCTTCATTGCTGTTTATTTCATTTGAATCTTCATTTCCTTCAATCAGCTTAATTTTTTTATTACTTCCCCTGGCACTTTGCCAGAATTCAAAGGTATTGTAGCTTGCATCTTGAAAATTCAAACTTGATAAAATTATTCTCTGTAGATTAAGTAGTGCTTGTTTGTTCTTTTCACTATAATATTTCCCAATTTATTTAGAGCTACTTCCTTTGACTGGATTAGTGGCTGCCTCCTGTTGTCCAGCTTTCCTGTTATAAATCCCTCATAGTTTTTTTTGATTTCTAAAATCTTTTACAGGTGTTCTTCTAATTCATTTATCAAGTTGTAGATATTAGACATGTTGTTTGTTTTACATCCTAAATAATGGTTTATATAGTATTACCATCAATACATGGTTATAAAATTATAGGTAATAGTACATTTTATTAAAAATTATTACAAATAATAAAAATAACTTGCAATTATACAAAAAATATCATAATACAATAAAAATACACCAGATTTGCATTAAACTAGCCATCTGAATTAGAGCCTGTAAAGTATATTTTTCAGTGTATAACTTTTTTATTTGAAACTGGTATTTTATTGATACTTCATTGAATTTTATATGTTTATTGAATGTTAAATATACTGGGTGTCAGGAAGCCAGGATAGATAGAGGCATTGGACGACTTGGGATGGGGTTGGACCAAGCTGGCGGGTAAAGCCCACCATAGAATGGGTGGTAACCTGATAATGTAAGACATGGATTGCCCAAGTAAGGACCAGGGTCCAGAGGTAGGGACCATGGAATCCATCATTCCTTTCAAAGTGATATAGAGTACTCCAAACAGTTGGATGGACGTAGTCTCTGCAGCAGTGTGGGTCTCAATTGGGCAGTCAGGTTGTGGGGTTAAGGGCAGAGTCATGGGAACAAAGTAGACAGGCAGATAATTGTACTTGTCTTTGAACAACCTTGGTGGCCTTTTGTACCACTTTCCTTCATGTCCTATGTATTCAGTTTCTCTAGTCCTGGCCAAGGGGTCAGCAATGAGGATGGTCTCCAAGTTGTACTCCGCGTAGGCCAGGTTAGGGGGGTATTTGGTAAAATGCACAGGTCCAAAGGGGGCTCCTGGGGGACAGTATAGTGCCTGAGGAGAGTCAGCAGGTTGGTCTCCAGAGGGGGCGGTTGCCTGATGGTCTACTAAAACGGAGTTGAGATGGAAGATCACTAAGACTAGATAAGGTAAGATTTGTTTGAAACAAAGTTTCATAAAACTTTATTTTCAAAAATGAAAATAGGGTCATCATCATACCGCCAGGGCTTTTATACCAGATGTTGCAGCTACTTTGCTTTTTGTAGACTTCAGACAAGTGGACAATTAGCTGGCAGGGCATGGATCTTGGCTTAGAGTTTTGAGGGTGGCAGATCCTGGTTGGGCTTGCTCTGGTGAACAGAAGTGACAATGCTTAGTTCTGCTGCCATTGTTCACTATGTCACCTGAGTAGTTCAATTGTACTACCCATTCTGGATGGAAGGCTGGCAGTTGCTGGTGGTCATTTTCAGAGTTAATAATAGGGTTTTTTTAACCTCCTTAAGGCAAGCTACAACCTCTGCATAGGTTTGGGTCTTTGGCGGCTCAAGGTTAGCATCAATCTGATGACCATTTGGGGAATTGTCCTTGGGAGACTAGCGGGTCTTGGAGTAACTTGTCAACTCAGGTTTGCAATTTAATAAGTGGGCAGTGCCCTGTCCACTTTGTGTGACTCAAGTAGTCTTTGGAGGGTCAGGGTTTGATTCCAGGGTTTTAATGTTGATTTCAAAACTCCAGTATTGGTGCTTGGCAGGTTGGCAGGTATAGTAGTAGGTCCTTCCCCAACCTCTGTTAGCCAGACTACATCTCCTTTGTAGGTATGGGTCTTCATTGGCACTGGTTTGGCGCCAGTCTGGCAACCATTCAGGGAATCCTCTTTAGTAGGCTGGCAGGTTGCAGAGTAATTTAACAATTTGAGCCTGTGATTTAACAGATTGGTGGGTCCTGGACCGTCCTGGAGGGTTTGATCTGCCTTCAGGGAACTGGAGTTCAACTCTTGGGTTTTTAATACAAGTATTGAAATGTCATTCATGACACTGGGTTGTATTGTCAGCAATGTCCATTCAGTGTTATGTATATAACTCAATGCATTTTGTTTAATAAAATTCATTGTAAATGTGACATTTTCCATTGCAATTTTATAATTGGACTGTGTTATATTCTGGAGCCATTACCACTTACTACAAATATTGATACATAGTGCATTTTAAAGCCTGCATATTTACCTATTGATAATGATCCTGTAATTTTTAAATTGGATTTTGTGAGTTAGTAATAATTCAATGGATCAATCAATCACTGTTTATGACCAATAATTAGCTGATTTTCTTTTCTGTGGCAATTGCACATTTTTTATCAGTACATACTGGTATTCTATTGATTGGTTTCACATCATAATGCCTGTGTGATGGGATTTGAAACCAACTAATGGGATACCAGTATGTAAGTACCAGAAAATGTGCAATTGCCACAGCAAAGAAAATCAGCTCATTAATACTAATAAACTGTGATTGTTTGATTCATTAAATTATTACTAACTCACAAAATCCAATTTAAAACTTATAGGATCATTATCAATAGGTAAATATACAAGCTTTAAAATGCACTATATATCAATATTTTTAATAAGTGTTAATGGCTCCATAATATAGACACAGTCCAATTATAAAATTGTAAAAAAATGCCACGTTTACAATGAATTTTGTTTAAAAAATGCATTGAGTTATGCACATAATATCTAAATATCAAGGGTTAATGTCTAGTTGCAATATTCTAATGCAATATTTGCATTTATTGGTCCTTGATTTATTATCAATAATTAAAAATATTCATGCAAATAATTATATGTTACACATCAAATGTACAACATTGTATTAATTATGGGGAATGTCAATAGTGTAAAAATAATATATTATTAAATACAAATTGGAAGAAATAATATCAATTTTAATAATTTGTCACAAAGAAAGGTTTTATTTTACTCATGAAAGGACAAGTAGGGGAGGGAACAAGCAGAAGGTACATTGCCATCATCTGCACCTGTAAAAGGGATGGCATCAGAGGTAGCAGGGAGGGAATGAGTGGTGGTTTGGGAGTCAGGGTTGGAAGGTGGGTGGCTTGGTCTTGATGGGGGAGTTGGGGAGGCTTGGTTTATTGATTGAGAAGAGGCAGAAAGAGCTGATTGCTTCAATTGCTTGAATTCTTCTTCCATCATGTATGTGGGCTTGAAAAACCAAATGGATGAGTGTGGGGGGAAGCAGAAGTCTTTTCTGGACTTATTACTATCACTTGCATAAAAGATGATGAGATCAGATAAATCCTGGACAAATATAAAAGGGAAAAGCTAATACCCCTTCTCAATTTGAATGCACATTTCATTGTATAAGGCAGGCTTTAAGCACCTGAAAGCTGAAACAAAATTGTAAAGACATACATCTGCAAGATGCATGTCAGCGCGGTTGGTGGGGTAGGACCAACAGGTATGCCCTGCAGCCCTAATTTCTTTGGTTGCCCATTCCTGATGTTCCATCTCAGCACTCATTACAACTGTGTACATGGCTTGTTGGGTAGCCCACTCTTACAGCATGCTCTTGAGCTCTGTCTGGTATGGATACCTGGTTTCAGTGTTTGATATTGCTGAGTAATAATTGTCACCCAATGGGTAAACTGCCAGTAAAACCCCAACAAACTGATACAAAATAGGGCCACACTTGTAGACGTCAGATTGAATACACTTTTCTCCATAATCTTGGATACTTGCAGAAATTTTGGCATACAACATGAAGTTGATGTCATTGCACGTCCTTATTGTCCTCCCTCTGATAAGATGATGACAGCAGACTCATATGGTTTAGTATCCACCAAACTGGGACCAGTGAGAACTTGATTGGACAAGATTCTAGCAGCAAGCACAACTTGGTGCATCCACAAATTGACTGTTCTCAAATTTGTGAAAATGCCGTGGAGTCCCAGTTGGAGACAAACCTGGACCAGGGGCACCCAGGGGTCACATTCCATGATGACCATCATAAGGGGATGAGCTCCAGTTGGGGTCTTCTTGGGAGGGGGTCACAGTTGGTGTGGGCTTGCAGGGTTGCAGCCACAGTAGACTTTGCAAACCCATTGTGGCCACAATTTCCCCAAGGGTCATAATCATTCCTCACTTTTTGATCATTTTGAGAACAATTTCTGGGGTAATTATCTTTCTTCTGTGTCTTGCAGGCTGATTAGCTGGAGGTAGGATGTGTCTGTCTTGGAAACTAGACAGTGCCATCTGATTGGCTTTTTCTGGATTTCAGCTTCCCTGGGTGACCCCTTGGCTCAATTAGCCAATTTCAGATGCTAGTTTTGATACATGATTTGGGTTAGCAGCTGCCTGTGTGTGATGGGCAAACAGTGCCATGCTTGAGGACATGGGAGAAAGAACACACTCCTGGGTAGTGCTTGGGGAGGGGCATGCGGGTTGGGAATGACCACAGACAGAGGCTTCACTATTGAAAGACCCAGCATAGCCTTGCATGATTTTGTCAAGGCCAGGAACCAGCTTATTTACTTGATTGTAATTGAAAGAAGACATGTTGAAATAGCAGGCTCAGCCTGCCAGCAAGGTTCCTAGTAAGCAGGTTTGTGACCTGCAATCCAATTATCCAGTCACTCAAAGCCAGACTAGGAAGTCAACTCAAATTTACAAATCCAACACATGAACAAATGATGATCCCTTATTGTGGATACCTTGTTTTGGCGCTTGAATCATTACTAGGATCAATCCACCCCCTTCACCATCCTACCATGTGATCTACACAATCATGTTCCTGTTATTCATGACTCACATTAACTATGTAATCACTATCTCTCAAATAAAGAATATTATCTAGTTTCTAAATATTTTCCCCTTGTAACTCTGCCAAAATAGCACAGTTACAACAGACATAATAAAGTATTTTTAAAAAATCAAACTCAAACAGAGAAGTGTACATTTAAGTCAATTTAATTGTTAAGTATGTTAAGTTGGTGAATATCAGGATCTAAATTTTAGCCATCCTAAAATGGAATAGGGCGATTTTTGAGAATGCCTATGATTCCTAAAAGAATTAGCACAAATCCACTCCAGATCCTTTAGCATACTTTTTGAGACACCCATAAATTATATTTATTTCAAATTCACCTCATTTTTTATTTGATATTATTTCTTGGATTTGGCAATCCCACATTTTCAGATTCATTAATTTTTACATGTTGTCTATGATTTGTTTGAAATACAGGAAATCTCAAAATTGTACATTTGAATCCTGCATTTCTGATTCATGTATCCTGCATTTGTTTGCTGTGTTTTGTCTTTTGTTAGTTGAGTTATCTCCTCAAGAGATTCAAAATTTTCTAATTTAAATAAACCAAAAAATTAAGTAAATGGTTACTTTATTAAATATTTTAATTTTCACTCAGCTGAGTTTCCTGCAAAAGTGATTCAAAATTTTAGACCAAGGTTTTGACAATCCGAATTTTTACATTTAGGTTCTGAATTTACAGTAAAGTAATAAAATGTTCCACTTGGATGGATCAGCTGATCCAAGTGGCTACATATTGTTTCAGAGTAAACCTTGCTTGCCACATCTTCATCCCAAAAGAACATCAGTGTAGTAAACTAACTATGATAAATTATGATTCAATACAATGATTTTCATGAAATTTAGAGGATGTATATCAATTTTTCAGATGATTATGATCAAAATAGTACCAAACATGATCACTCTAGCTGCTCTAGATGATGAGATATATAGTTAAATGCTGTAATTGGGTTCACATCATAATCAAAGGCTTGGACTCAATTTGATACAGTAGTTTTAAAAGCTATGGCAACAACCAAAAATACCTCAGATTTAAACAAAATGGTTTCAGATTTGAACAAAATCCAAGTTGCGCAAGATTCAGGATTCAATTAATTTATAAAATTTCAGTTAACAAATGAACTATCAAACAAAAAACAAAATTTCACTAGCCCATTATACAAAATTATATCAAATATCAAGCGGTGTAGTTCAAACCAGAAACAAAATTGAACTGACGCAACAAGTGAGATGGATGGATGCTATTCCAGAGTATATTATAATCCAATCAGGATTCATATGAGGCACTGACAGAAGGGCTAAAATTAAACAAAATTTGGGCAATCTAGAAGCAAGATTCAACAAGCATGAAAAAAATGAAGTCACAAAAGATGTGTAGTGTGAGCAGCCTAAAATAGAAATATAACAGTTTAACAGCCAATTAAAAGCTATCCAATTTAGGGACAGAGGCATTTTATTCATTTTTATGGATCCTGGTTTGTATGAATTGGTTTTGAGAACCTTCCAGATGTGGAATTGATATTAAAATAAAAATAAATCATAAAATTTTAAACTTCTACTTTTAGTGATTTTATCCTAGGCTTTTTACAATGGTTTTTAACAGCAATATCTTCAACGGCGCCAACAGCCAATCCAGCTTCAATAGAGGCAAGGCTCAAAACATGAATGCACCTGTCTACACCCAAGCCTTTGAGGCGGGTAACAAGGAAGCCAACCCATACCTGACTCCTATGGCTTTGACTTATTTGGTAGTCAGGCAGTGTCTAGCTCTGCCCCTGCTCCTGTACCCATCCCCTCACAAGCTGCCCACCAACCAACCAATCAGGATGGCAACTTTGATTTGGAACATCTTCCTGCCGCTAGCCAACCTGTCCCCCATACAGCCAATCATGCTTCAGCTCCCCCAGCCCAGCGCCCCAAACGCAGAATAATTACTGCCCAAATTCTCCAGTAAATTGTGGCCCTGAACCTGCAGGGTCTGCCCTGGGATCAGATTGCAACCCAATTGCAATTTACCCAAGCCACAATAATGCGGGAATTCAATAACTTAATAAATAAGGGGAATCTGATTGGGACAGCCAAAAAGCCCAAGAAGGCCCCCAAGTCCCAAATCACATAGGCCAACCCAATCATGCTTGACCTCCTCCAGAGGGACCCCAAGCTTCCCTTGACCCAGGTCCAGAAGCAACTTGCACATCATGGCATTTGGGTGTCTGAGCGCATGATGCAGCTCTGGATGTACGAGAAGGTGGTGTCAGTCTGTGTGCTGACCAATGTTGCCAGCAACCAATGGAATGGCGCTGAGGATTCCCCATATGATCAGGCCATTGAATCAACCCTGGTCCAATGCTTGACTAGTCTAGTAGATGAAGTCATGTTCATCTCCTACTACAAGCTATCAATAGCTTTTGACAATTTCAGTGCCCAAGGAAGAGCTGCCACCCAAAAAGGAGGAAGAAGGTCAAGACAGGGACCTTCATTGGTGCATTTCTGGCTGTTTCAGCCAAGGGTACATTCTATTATCAGGAAAAACCAGATTTCACTGATGGCTACAAGTACAGCCACATCCTTGGTGGATTACTTGACTCCTGGGATGGCTCAAATTCCAAGCACCAGGGTTTCTTGAGCCACCAGATGGAGGGTAGCTCCACTGCCCTCAAGGCCATCCAGGAACGCAGGCACCAGGCCTCAGTCTACCCCGCCGGCCATGATGACGTCCATCTGGCTGATGTTGTCTTCTTCAATATTAGAGATACACTACGGGAGCGCCGCCCTCAGGCTTTCATTAACCTCTATCTTGGGGTCCTTGATCACAATTTTCTCTTTGGTCACCAAATGGTGGCTGACTTGTTTGCACAAATGGTTTTCCATGTGAACATGGGCAACCAATCACGCAAGGATAAGCGCCTCCCACCCTGTGCTACAGCCACCTACCAGCCCATCCAGCCAATGACTGATAAGAGCACAATGATCGGTATAAAGTGGCCATCACGCGCAATCCTCCTGCCTCCACCCCCGCCATCAACACCCCCTGCCTGCAAACCCAACCCATCCAATCCCAGACCCCCCAGGCCAGTACTGCCTCTACGTCTTCCTTCCTGCGCTATTCTGCCTATTAGGCATCACTCTTCCCGCCCCAATAAGCCCCCTGTTGCCAACCATATATATTTATATTATATTTATTTTGAATTTCAATTGTTCATATTATCTTTGTTTATAGTTGGTTTTATTCTTTATGTTCAGCTTATTTCTATAAAGTTGTATATTTACTATACCATGTATCTAGATCCAGAACACAGTTATTTTTGGCACTTTGCACTGCCCCTTGTGATAAGATTAACAACAATTTGATGATCAGCTAAATTGTTGTTAATATTATCACAAGGGGCAGTGCAAAGCGCCAAAAATAATATGGCAATTAAGGAAACAATGCCAACAAAAAGCAAACAACACATATTGAGTTGAGCGTAAAACATATACACAATGGGTAAAAAGATGGGATAGTGTAGCAAATGGGAAAACAAACAGAAATAAACAAAGAGGCAATAGTATCAGAATAATACAGATTTTATTGGGGTGAAAGCTATAAAATTATATGGAAAGGTTAGTAAAAAATCAATGAGAGAATTGGAGAAACTTCTAAAAGACCTTTTTCTCTGCAATTGCAGAGATCAAAGACATCAACTGCAAGGTCAAAGCCAAAGTTAAGTCTGTTGTCCTCACTGGGGACAAAATTGACAAGGTGTCCACAAAGGCCCTAATGACAAAAATGCCAGACACCCCTGAGAAGACCATTGAGCATCTTCTCAACATCCAGAAGACAGTTGTGGATGGCTTACAATTCAAGTCCTACGCCTTTTCTGCGCCGTCTGTCTGGACCAATGACCCTGAGATGTATGATCATCTTAAACCAACCAAGAGGGCCCTCAAGGATGACACTGAGATTCCTGCACAGCTGCTTGCGCCAAGAATGGCCGAGCCAGCCAAGGCTGCGGGCAAGGAGGAGACTTTAGAAGGTAACCTAATAATCATAGTTAATAAAAATTCCCAAATACTTACTTTTTTTGTTAGAAAACATTGACAGTGAACTCTGCCAGGTCCTGGTTCCTTTTGTCCCCCCACCTTTTATGCAAATTATGCCACTCATGTGGCCAAGCAGCTGTATCTGTCCCCCTTGTCTTGAAGGAGCTTGAAGACAGGATCCATGGTATCATTCCAATGTCACAGGAGTCATTGGCTGAGCTAACACATGCCAATGGGGCATATGAGTGGGCAGTTACTGCCTACAAGGATGCCCAACTGATCCGCCTGGACCTGGTGGTTCTCAGTGGAGTTTACTGTGTAAACTCCATTGACTTGTTTGGGACATCTTGGTGACACTCCCATTCAAGAATATACCAGAGATGGGCCAGGCCCATGCAGCTGCTTGCTTCTGCTTCCCGGTAGAGCACACCCTATCTTACCTTCTGGACAACTTTGGGCGTGCGGTGTCAAAAATGGCTGTTGCAGACGCAACAGCCGTCAAGAAAACTAATATCCTCCTGGAAGACTTTGTGCTGGCTTGGAGTGCAGATGAGACAGGGCTCCTCTTGGCAATGGATCTTACCTTTGGCAAAACTAAACACAAGAAAAAAATAAGTGCAGTATACAACAAACTGTGCAAGTTTACTGAAGCCTTTGCTGGGCAAAGGCTTCACCTCGTTGTTTACCTCAGGTATCTTTTCTTCTCTGGGATGAGCACCAGTGTAGAGGACCTAGACAGGGTCCTTCTTGGGGTTGACAAGGCCTGGCTCATACTGGATGGGAATAAGGTCCCCCAGGTACAACTTGGTTGACCACGTAATCCAAGACGCCCTGGTCCTGGCTGGCATCTTTGGGTTTGTAGCCCCGCCAGAAAAGCTGCTCCTCCATTCCCACCTCACCATCCTCCCTTTTACCAGCAGGCAAGAATACTTTAATAAGGGTGTATCCACTATTCACAGTGTGGTGGTGGAGGTTGTGCACCACCTCCATTCTGGGGTGGGTACATACTGCCAAACCCACTATAGGTGCTCCTAATTTATTCTCTATACCAATAAAAATATTTATACTTTAGATTATTTTATTATAATTAATTTTTCTAATGTTTATTTTAGCAAACAAGATTTGGAAAATATATCCCAGAGAAGGTCTTCATAAAACCATAATAATATATGTTAATAAAATATACTTCTAATTTGTAACTTTTACATTTAATTTTTTAATTTCATTTTTATATTTATTTGATAAGAGTTTTATAAATATATTTGCGTAATCAAGTATCAAGTGTTTGGGATAACCTTAGATGTCATAATAAAAATAATTATAAATAAATTACTAACCTTCATTGATGGTCCTTCTGAATGTGATTGTGGGCTTAGAAGCTTCTAAATATAAAATGATAATTAATAAATCTTAAATAGTAAATTAAAGAGTATAAAAAAGTCGGACAAGCTAAGCCTTTAATTGATTGGATGTTTGGCAAGGCATGTGGGGATGAACAAATCAGCGTGGCCATAGAATTTGGCCACAGTCTCATCTGGGAGGGTGTGGATCCTGGCCTGCAGCAAATCAAAGAGGTCCTCAGTCCCAGTTGGGGTTCCTTGCTTGACAACTCACTTGAGTCACCCAAAGACTTCTTCAATGGGATTTAGGAAGGGCAAATAGGCAGGGAGAAAGAGAAGGCGCATATTTGCTGTGGCCAATTGCTGGAGGCCCACTGCAATGCTAGTGTCAATCATTGGGAATTCCTTGAGAATATCAGCTACCTTATGGAGACCAATGTTGTCCAGCACAATTATGTTAATGAAGCCCGGGCTTGTGCACCTCAGGTGCTCCTGGACCAATCGGAGAAATGATAGGAAAGTCTGGCTATTGTGAGATCCCAATATCATTTGGTACAGCTTGACCCCCTTTGGACCAAGGAGAGCCACCATCAAATAGGCTGTGACGCAGACTGCAGCACGCCAAGCCATCCCGTCATTTGAGCCTTTGGAGACATACCCATACCCATTTCACATTGACGAGGCAAATGCTGATTTGTCAATGTAGTAGAATTTGACTGTCCCCTTGGCTTTGAGAGCAGTGTACGCCTCTGTGTATTTTTTCTGGACATCAATGTTTACTGGGCTATTACAATTGTAGGGGGATACCCCAAGCTTTTTCCAGGAAAAGTGCATTTCCTTGAGCAAATGGTAGTAAAAGGAAATTGAGGCCTCAACCCCAAAAGTAGATTTGACCATGGTCTGTATATTTGCCAGTTCAATATGACAATATTGGGTTATCCACTGGCTGATTGCCCATTTGTGCTTCTTGGTGAGCATAGTGGAAATATGCAAGGATTTCTCTGCGGCAAGGACTCAGCCAGTATTGATGAAGATGTTGAATGTCTTCAAGGCGTACTTGGGATCCACCCCAACAAGGGACACAGCCACCTTGTAATCACCCAATTCACACATTAGCTTAAGCAGGATGATGCGTTTGATATTGGGGATACACTTCTGGGCAGGCTTTTTAGTGGTGGGGATTGACTCGTTGGCATTGGGCACAGAACAGGGCATGGGTACCTTGGTGTAGAAGGCTGCAACCTTTTTGAGCACTAACTGTCCCTTGTCAGTTCTGAAGAACTCAGGCTCCTCATCCTCTTCCTGATCGCCATCACTGACATAGGGCTTGTAGCTAGTATTAAGTACAGGCTTCACCTTCTCCAGCATGGCTGACGGGACTGACTCTTGCCAGTACACAACGTCAAACACATACAAAGTAAGTTCTACCTCCTTGTTTCTAACCATTTTTGTTGTAGTAAGCTTTGTGGGCTTCTGGGTCAGCTTGGGGACCCAAGGGTTTATGCTCTGCACCCTAGCAACTTGTGCTCCTTGAACTGGTTGTGTCAGTGCAGCGTCAATATTGAACTCTCCTCTCCTGTCTCCTTCCTGAGTAGGCTTTTGTGTTGCACTAACTCTGTTCTTTGACCCGCGGTTGCGGTTGCCCCCGCGGCGCACAATGGGTGCAATGGTACTCTGCTGCTGTGTTCCTTTCATTTTACAATTTAATAAAATACTAAATAAAATTCAATTAAGTTACTCCCTAATTTTAATTTTTGCTTTTATCTGAATATGGATATTTAATTAATATTTTCCCCTCCCAATATCCCAATTATAGATTTTTTATTTCTTAATTAGTTGTTTCTGGTTTTACAACGCCCATTTTAGAACACCCAACATACCTTCCACCCATTTCCCCAGATTTTATGCCAAATTAAGCACCCAACACAATATTTTTAAAAGTTATGTTTTAGATCTTGTGTCTTATTTTAGATACATTGGTATCATTCTTGATTACAATCCATTGCACACACTGATTGAGTGATTTTGTTTACATAGTGAGTTGCTATCGTGTTTCGTTTTTGGATTGAGTTTTGACTCACCTTGCTTGGGTGTATTTCATCACCAATCACATAGTAAACATATGGGACATTATTTTTCTTGTTATGCCTAGGCGCCAGATTGGTTAGATTATAACTTAATCACATTATTCATATTCAAATTATTCAGAAAGAGTAAAATACAATCAATCCCAAATATTTAATTGATCTTGGGCTTGGGTGATTTTATAATTGAAAATTGCAACTTATAGTACTACTGAAAATATCTTAAGTGCTACTACAAACCAAAAATATTTATGATGAGTTGCATGGGAGAGTAATAGCAGCCCCAAAGCTATAAATGCTATTACCCTATCTTTGGCTCATCATAAATATTCTTAGTTTGTTTCAGAAAAAAAGGTTGTTGTTTTTGAAAGACTGATAACTCTATTTAAAATACACCCTCTAGTAAGCTGCCCTACTTCATGAACTTGCCCCAATACACTACTAGCATCTTCTGATATTTTTGTTTCTCTGGTATCATCACGTGATTTCAAATGATAAAATATCTCAGAATATTCTGAGAAGCTTTCAAATGTTAAAGGTGAAGTATATAACTTCCCATCTTTCATCAAATATGAAAGATTAATGCGCAGATTTTTAACTTCAAGCTCTCTTTTTATAGGCCTAAATTTCCTTTCATAAATATAAAAAAATGCTTTTTGGGAAACAATTGAACCAGTTAAAGCTGAATTGTATAATTCTTTTCTTCTTTCTTCTTTCTCACAAATATTTTTTAGATCATTAATGTTGTTAATATAAAGTACATTTTCTTTTTCCTTTAAAATTTTTGATATTACACCAAAGTGACCATCAACAATGCTTTTTCCATGGCATTCAACAAAACGGTTATATTTTATGGAACCCTTAATATATTTAGGTGCCTCTTTAAATAAGTAATATAAAAATTCATATGATCTAAAATGATTTCCATTATCTGTCCATACTTTTATATTTTTTATTTTTTTAAATCTATCTAATTTAAGAAGACTTATTAGACATTCACCTGAAAATAAAGAATCATGTGATAATATTTGAGACAAAAAATCATGATATTCATATTTAATTTTATTGTTTTCTTTAAAAACTAATGCAAACCCTAATAATGAGATTGGTTTTTTTGAATAAAAACAATTATTGGTCTCAATTGGACCACCTCCAACCTTTAAGTTTTCTTTATAATCTATAACTACAACACAAGACTCATCATCTAGTTCATTAATATCTTTTTTATATTCACAATTTTGATGAACATAAAAGTCTTGGTGCTGATTAATAGTCTTTAAGTCATTGTCTATAGATTCTGGTAATGGTAAGTTTTTACTTTCACATTCTTCCTTCTTTTTTTCTAGTGAATTTTTTAAATTACAAATATTGCACATATCGGTTTGTTTTTTACTTTTTATTATATTTTTAGGGATTAATTTATAGTAAGTGGAAATTGAAACTGAAATTTCATTTTTTATTTTCATATTTTCATATATTTCATTTTTTGTTTTAAGTAGAGAGTATTTAATTTCAGTTGAGTAATTACTCATCTCTTTTTCTATATCTTTATAAATTTTTTCAGGCACTTTTTTTGTAAACTGGCTTGTTTCAAAAGAATTTTCCAGCAATTTTTTAATTATTTTTTTAGTTATCTCTTTTTTTAATGAATAGTTATTATTTTTTTGGCTTTTTTTGTTTAAGCTTACATTTTTATTTTTATTTATTTTTCTTGAGTATTCAAACTCACTTTTAGTTATATTAAACCCCATATCATTAAGCTCTTTTAAAGAGTAACTGGAAGTAACCAGAGATCGCAAGGCTGGGAGATGTTTTTGGGGAGAAGATTTCATGAGATCCTTTAAGTTTTCAATGAACTCATTGCCTTTTTGATTTTGAATAGTTGGCAGGAACTGAGCTTTCCCAAATTCAGTTTGAGTAAGGAAGTGCTTGATGAAATTATCAAGATCATCACCAGCAATAAAGAGGAATGCCTTTTTTAACATTGCAATTCTCTCTCTTTTTGTTGAAGCTCCCAAGGAAAAAAAGGGTAGCATGGAAGAAGTAAATTTAACTGAGGACATGGTAGTATTTTGAATCTGTAATTAGGTCAGATCTTTGATGTGTGCCTTAATGATGGAGTAGTTATGATCAGAATGTGGTCTTTGAATTGGGTTATTTGGATTAGAAGCTTTGTGGTACTTTAGCTCTTATATACCAAGCTAAATGACACCATTCTGAAAGAAATGGTGTGATAGCTTTTATTATAGTTTGAACTTGAATTTATGTTTGCAGAAATTAATTAAATACCCAGTTTTCATGCACAAGTGATATATGTGAAGCAGCTAAGCATTATTATTACATCATATCCTCTTTGTAATCAATGCAAATCAATTAAAATGATGTATTCAGTTAATTGTAACTCTTCCGCATATTTTTAAATGATAAAATATTAAAGAATTCCATTTAAAGAATGCTCAATTTGAGGTTCGAAGCTCACTTGAACCTTAAAATCAATCTAAACAGTGATAAAAACATCCTAACTTCAAACTATCATAAAATCCTAGAGAATTGAGCTTTTTAAATAAAATAAAATGCGAAAATAAAGCTCTCAATCTTATCTTTAATTTCGTCAAATAAAAAACATCTGTTGTGTATTCAAAAAAGAGTATTTATTAGCTTTGAAGTGATCTACTTTATATCATTAGATATAATCATATAATAAAATCTGGATTATGCTCTTTTAAATTACTTTCGCTTTAATATTGAGCATAGTATACATATTAAAATTTTTACACCAATAGAAAGATAAGATTCTTAGCTTCATTTTGATAGTTTACAGTGTGAAAAAATATTAATTTTTCATTGAGTTATTAATGTTTTAAATATAAATTGTGTAATTAGTTACTTTTTCAAAATCGAACTGTGTTATGCTGCGACTTGAGCAGCATGTGCATTAGAAAATGGCCTAATCTCTAAAATAATGACCCATATGTACACCAAAAGTCAACTTACACCATTTTGTTTGTGAATTAATGTATTTTGGATTGTATTTTGAATAGTTTTGCTTTGTGTGTGAGCACTTCTTTGCTGTGTTGACTCATTTCGCCCATCAATGCCAATAAACCCTGTTAACAGAGTGTATATTTTAACCTGATAGTTGGATTTCATTTAAATCTGAGGTATTTTTGGTTGTCGCCATAGCTTTTAAAATTACTGTATTATCTAAATTTACTTTTAATGCACACTAAAAAACTAAAATCAATGTATCTCAGTGACTACTAAGCCAATTTTGATATTTGATGGCTTATTTTAAAGCTGTAGATCAGCTCTACATTTTGAAAGGATTTAAAAATCAAATAAACTTTTTAAAATAAATAGTTTAGCCTTACTCACCTTAATAGTGATACTATAATTAGTTAGGTTCAGTTTTTATTTATACTTGGAATATACAATTTTAATTTTAAATTTAAATAAATATAATTGATATTACCTTTTAATAAAGCAATTAAATAAAATTTTAATTCAACATATGATAAGTAATCCAAGCCTAAAAATGCAATAAAATATATTTAATTGATTTATTAAATTTAACTTTAATTCTTTCCTTGGACGGGGCAACCACCTAGTATTTGATAGTTGCAAGTTGGAAACCAATCTGGCTTCTCAAGGTTAGCGTCGTGACTAGGTTCCAGCTTAGGGGCACAACAGCCAGAGTGGTGATTTCTTAATATTTAACTATAATAAATAGCTTCTTGAACAAAGTGGTTTAGAGTCGGAAGCTAGCTGGAGCAAGGCCGAAGCTTTCCTGATTGTGATATCTGCTCCAATTTTCTCATGACGAATTTTGCAATCAGGGTCCACAAGAGCGCCCTATATAACTAGCTATCCATTGTTTTACTCTTAAGGATGGATAACATATCTAATTTGCCAAAAGCATATTCAAATTTAGATATCAACGACCGCCGGCCTGAAGGGTGGAGGTTTAATGATGAGGGTCTTACAACTGAAACTTCACTGAAGCAGGTAATCAACCACTACAATCTGGAAAAGCTAAGATCAACCCTTTGTGCTTATGTTTATGGCATCTTTTAAAATTTGCATTTTTAGCCTTCAGTTTAAGTTACGGTATTTATTTTTTAATTTAAATGTGAATACAAACTTCCAAGTTGCTAGAGCATGCGGTATTTATTTCGTGTGATCGCAATACCTTGATATTCTGCCCTTCACTCCATATTTATTCAGATTTTATTATTTTTTTTGCTTAATTAGGGTTTATACTTAATTTAAAAGCCGCTTGATTATTGGCTTAACTTCTATACCCTCTCTAAAAGTTCTTAATTTAAAGCGCCTTAAAATCTGAATATGCTAGGGAGCATATTGGAAACGCAGCCCAGGCCCGCTAATGTTTAAGTTTTAAAAAAAGCCGTTAATTTTTTGAAGGACTGTCAGACATCCTTAGAACAGTGGAACGAATAATTTTTGCTTTGCGGCTATATTCATAAGCTTGATTTAATAAACGATTTAGGATGAAACGATGAAGCGTCTATACAAGTTTGTTGCTGGAAAGGAAATCAAGTGGTAAGGAAGCAAATGATTTGGTTTTGATAGACTCTAAAGATATTCTGCACTCCAGGTCGAAATTCAAAAGAGAAAGCCACATCAGTTACTTGATTGAAGGGCTCGGAAGACTTCCTGAAGGCTATACTGGTTTGGTCGCAAGTCAGTCTTGGCTTTGTTTCTGGATTCTTCAATCCTTGGCAATGTTTGATTATCCTTTTAGCCCAGAGCTGTGTGACAGGTAAAGATAATAGCATTGAAGCCTAAGCACAAGTAGTGCCATTGATAAGATTACTAGGCTTCAAAACGATACAGGGGGCTTTGGTGGTGGGCCAGGCCAAATATCTCATTTGGGAACTACATACTCAGCAGTACACTCTCTCTTTCTTATTGGAGGAGAACGGGCATATTCCGTTATTAAAAAAGATCAGCTATACAGTTGGTTTTTATCACTTAAACAGAAGGACGGCTCTTTCCAGATGTCCAAGGGGGGTGAGATTGACATTAGAGCCTCCTATTGTGTACTTGCATGCGCTTCGCTACTTAACCTGATGACGCCTGAATTGACTTCAGGAATGGGTGCATTTATCGCAAGGTGCCAAGGCTTTGATGGCGGACTTGGCTGCTACCCCGGCAGTGAGTCTCATGGAGGGTATACTTTTTGTGGAGTAGCTGCTTTAGCGCTTCTTGGAGAAAGTGAGCTCATTGATATCCCGTCTGTGATAGTAGCTAGACAAGTATTCGTTTATCTAATTTTTTTAGAAATGGACGGTTGACCGTCAGCTGCTGAAAGAGGGTGGCTTTCAGGGCCGCCCCAACAAGCTAGTTGACGGTTGTTACAGCTTCTGGACAGGTGCTATATTTCCTATTCTATCATCTTGGATTTCTAATGACCCTGTTGAGCTTTATGATCGAGGTAGGCTTAACCAAAATGTATGCTAACTCTCTTAGAGGCGCTTAAGAAATACATTGTCCTTGCTTGCCAGGCTCCCTCAGGTGGTTTGCGAGACAAGCCAGGAAAGTTTGGATGTCATTTTCGCTAATAACATTGCACTAGGCCTTCTGACTATTATCACACATGTTATGTGCTTAGTGGGCTTTCGATAGCTCAGCATGCCTATAAATTCAACGCTCCTGAAGATCCTACACTAATCTCTCAAACCCCTGGCCTGATGGGCTATTATTGGCAAGCCACACCGTATACTCCCCTCGACTCAGTTCCTGAGGAGCATGGCTGTTTAATGGTAAGCCTTACTCTTTATTTGTTTAATCCCTTTTTCAGATTCCAACGCATCCTATATTCAACATCCCAATGAAGAAAGCTGCTGAAGGATTCTCCTACTTTTATGACCTATAGACTAGAATTGGTCTTCTATCTATTTGATCGCCATCTTTTTGACTAAAATAAAGCGCCCGTGGACTTGAAGGAATGCTCCAGAAAAATTCATAACCTTTAATAAGGATAACCTTTTATTATTTTTATAAATTAGCTGCATATGCTACCAGATATCACTGGCATGATTCAATTTCTCCAATAAAATGGGGGCTTTCACATCCGATTAGGGCTTCATATTTCCATCCAAACCAAACCTTAAACTCAATCAAATCAATATAAGTAAAACTAGTGTACCATAGCTTCCAAAGCTGTAGCAATAATTGAACTCAACTCAGATGCAAACAAAATCAACCAATCTCAGAACAAATAGGAGTGAACCCAAATCTATTGTTGATCTATATAAATCCATTGGTCTTTGATTTGGTTGCATCTGGGTTGATTTTGCTTATTGGCACATCTTTGAAAACTGCTGTATACACTTCTGATAAGTATGTGGTATGAGAAAGAGGGAAAATCAAGAAGAGATTGATATCCTATTGATATAGAGAAATAGCTCTATATAGCTGATGGTATGCCAAATAGCATCCATGTAGATCACATGGTTTGGAAGAGTGGGATCCCTCTGAAAAGTTTTCAGCCTGATCCCAGTATAACATCCTGATTAAATCTTAGGCCGCTTTTTACTCAGTAGTTGAGTGTTTCTGGGGGAAACAATTTCCTGAGAGGGTGTTATCAAATAAGCTATAGCATCCCCCAGGGCATTGTAAGGCAGAGCCTCAGGTGATTTCTTGAAAGTATTCCAGAGCCATACTTAGTATGGATCCAGTTTGGTGTTCAAGACCGGTAGTCAGACATTGTGTTGGGTGTGCCTTGCTTTATAAAGGCAGAGCCAATCATGGCATATGAGTTTCAATCCTGTACCAGCACTGATCCCTTTGAAAAAGTAGGTGACAGGCACCCACCCACTTGAAAGTAAACTTCCCAGATGATGAATGATAGCAGAAGGATTTAGACCAGTCACCAAGGAACCCACGGAAGGGATATCATTCCAAGGTGGAACAGCCCCCCAACCAAATGATAACAACCCAGGAGAGGGTTGACCAACCCAAGAAGAAGTACACCCCCAGATAGCCCAGGTGAAATGCAGAAGCCAACAGATGGAACACCTTGGGGTTGGCGGGCTTTGTCAAAGATTGGAACATCTGAGGCTTTTCCTTAATAGGTGGGTTGTGCAACAGAGGAGTAGCTGTATACCAAACTCCTGGGATCACACAGAGTCAGGACTTCTCTAGATACTGGGGTGAGGAGGAGAAACCAGAGTCAGCTCTGGTCCCCAGAAAAGCACTGGCTCTGAAAGCCTTCAGTAAAATAAGCCACCAGACCCATTTATACCCAAGTGGCTTCCAGAAGGAAGTCTTGGGTAATCTCATGGCTGCAAAAAGGGGATGATTCAGCAAGGGTAAATATCAATAGGTGAGTGAAGACTTTATTGATTGAACAATTCATAAATATAGCTTACCAGTCTTATATAGTATGGTAGCAAGAAAACAGTTTGGAGAAATTATAAAGGGGATCAGGAAATTTGGAGATGGATCTGGGGGATTCAGGGCCACTGGAACTTAAAACTAGAGTTTTTAAATCAAAATCAACATGGTTATGATTTCAACAACATAATAGTGTTGTTAAAACCAGGTTAGGTGCCTATCAAACAGGCCAAGGGCTGGGGAATCATTTTATTCTCTCCACACAAAAGCTGGAGATCAGGAGAAGAATTGGCAACAGAGCCAGAGCACACTGGACCAGAAATTGAAGAAACATAGTACAAAACCTTGGGAACATCACCAAGAGTGTTTAAGCAGCAGTTCAAAGCTGTTTTGGAATATCTGATTAGCTACAGCTTAAATCAAAAATTAATGATTGGTCAAGCTTAAGAATTAAACTAACATCTCCTCTTAGGTGACTAATTAAGTACAGGGGAGCCTTCAGTTTGATCCCTGTACCTGGATTTGTTGAATCATTAACATTAACTGGTACATAATTCAAAGGTAATACTGAACATATACTATACATTAACTCTTTCTTTATAGGTGGCTTAACTACCTCAGAAGAGTAAAACCCCTCTATTGTCAAATCCTTCATCTGAGTGCTGTCAGGAACATTATTCAAAGGGTTCCTGATGTAGGTGTTGTTTGGCTCAACTTTCATGGCAGCCATGGGTCCCATTAGACCTGGTTCCAGCTTGTGTAGGTTGTAGTTTACAGCCCATATCTTATCTTCTACTTTTAATGTCTTCATGTAGTGGTATCACCTCCCTTTCTACCCTTTTTTGTCATCTTGATCTTTCTTGGCTTGTACTGTGGGGTTGTTATCTTCAGGTACTTTTTTTAGGTAAGGGTAGACATGGCCCTAGAGTAGTGCTGAAAATATTTGGCTTATTTTCATAGACAATTCCATATGAGCTTTTGCCCAAGTTGCAATTTATGCAGGTGCAGCACACCATTACTGCTGTTGGTAGCACCTCAGCCCATCTACAATGATTGTTGGCAGATAGTTTACTCAATGCTTCTACCAGAGAGCTGTTTAACCCTTAAGATCTACCATTAGCCTGTGGGTGATAAGGGCTGGCAGCAGTGTTTTTGATGCTATCCTTGGAAAGATGAACATTGGTGTCAATGGCGGTGAGTTTGGTTCTCCATCTGTGATCAGGGGTATGGTTTTCCAAGCTTGGCAATTATCTTCTTGCCTATGGACGCCTTAAATTGTTTTCTTTGTGCCTTTTTGTAGCTTGTGCTAAAGGCCATTCTTTTGCATAATCAATGGCTTTAATGATGCACCTTTTGCTCTTGCTGCCTCCTGGCATGGGCTTCATAATATTCAGTGTGCATACCTTGAATTGTTAAGTTATTGAGGCCAGCTTTACAAATTTGGAAGTGCTGTAGAGTGAGCATACTTCTCACATACTTCACGTTGGTTAAGGACTTCCTTGATGTTGTCCAACATGTTTGGCCACTAGTAACCAATTTTGAGGTATTCATGTAGATTTCTATTATGAGTGTGTTCTAAGTCTCTATGGTAGTGAAGGATTGTGACAATCCTTTTTGTTGGCGGGATGTAAGTTACAGTGTCTTCACTTAGCAGTAAGCAGTGAAGAGTACCATAAATCTTTTTGAACAGATGTGTCATTATTTTAGGGATTAGGCCATTTTCTAAGGCACATGCTGCTCAAGTTGCATCATAACACAGTTCAAATTTTGAAAAATTAACTAATTACACATTTTATATTTAAAACATTAATAACTCAATAAAAAATTAATATTTTTCACACTGTAAAAAATCAAAATGAAGCTAAGGATCCCATCTTTCTATTAGTGTAAAAATTGTAATATGTATGCTATACTTAATATTAAAGTGAAAGTAATTTAAAAGATTATAAACCAGATTTTATTATATGATTCTATCTAATGATATAAAGTAGACCACTTCAGTGCTAATAAATACTCTTTTTTTAATATGCAAAAGATCTTTTTTATTTAACAAATTAAAGATAAGATTGAGAGCTTTATTTTCAAATTTTATTTTATTTAAAAAGCTCAATTATTTAGGCTTTTATGGTAGTTTGAAGTTAGGATGCTTTTATCACTGTTTAGATTAATTTTAAGGTTCAAGTGAGCTTCAAACCTCATATTGAGCATTCTTTAAATGGAGTTCTTTAATATTTTATTGTTTTAAAAATATGCAGAAGAGTTACAATTAACTGAATACATCATTTTAATTGATTTGCATAGATTACAAAAAGGATATAATGTAATAATAATGCTTAGCTGCTTCACATATATCACTTGTGCATGAAAACTGGGTATTTAATTAATTCTGCAAACATAAATTCAAGTTCAAACTATAGTAAAAGCTATCACACCATTTCCTCAAGAATGGTGTCATTTAGCTTGGTATTTAAGAGCTAAAGCACCACAAAGCTTCTAATACAAAAGACCCCATTCAAAGGCCACATTCTGATCAGAACTACTCCATCATTAAGGCATATTTCAGAGATCCAACCTAATTACAGATTCAAAATACTACCATGTCTTCAGTTAAATTCACTTCTGCCATGCTACCATTTTTTTCCTTGGGAGCTTCAACAAAAAGAGAGAGAATTGCAATGTTAAAAAAGGCATTCCTTTTTATTGCTGATGATGATCTTGATAATTTCATCAAGAACTTCCTTACTCAAACTGAATTTGGGAAAGCTCAGTTCCTGCCAACTATTCAAAATCAAAAAATCAATGAGTTCATTGAAAACTTAAAGAATCTCATGAAATCTTCTCCCCAAAAGCATCTTCCAGCCTTGCAATCTCTGGTTACTTCCAGTTACTCTTTAAAAGAGCTGAATGATATGGGGTTTAATATAACCAAAAGCAAGTTTGAATACTTAAGAAAAATAAATAAAAATAAAAATGTAAGCTTAAACAAAAAAGCCAAAATAATAATAACTATTCATTAAAAAAAGAAATAACTAAAAAATAATTAAAAAATTGCTGGAAAATTCTTTTGAAACAAGCCAGTTTACAAAAAAAGTGCCTGAAAGAATTTATAAAGATATAGAAAAAGAGATGAGTAATTACTCAACTGAAATTAAATACTCTCTACTTAAAACAAAAAAAGAAATATATGAAAATATGAAAATAAAAAATGAAATTTCAGTTTCAATTTCTACTTACTATAAATTAATCCCTAAAAATATAATAAAAAGTAAAAAACAAACTGATATGTGCAATATTTGTAATGTAAAAAATTCACTAGAAAAAAATAAGGAAGAATGTGAAAGTAAAAACTTACCATTACCAGAATCTATAGACAATGACTTAAAGACTATTAATCAGCACCAAACCTTTTATGTTCATCAAAATAGGGAATATAAAAAAGATATTTATGAATTAGATGATGAGTCTTGTGTTGTAGTTATAGATTATAAAGAAAACTTAAAGGTTGGAAGTGGTCCAATTGAGACCAATAATTGTTTTTATTCAAAAAACTCTATCTCATTATTAGGGTTTGCATTGGTTTCTAAAGAAAACAATAAAATTAAATATGAATATCATGATTTTTTGTCTCAAATATTATCATATGATTCTTTATTTTCAGGTGAATGTCTAATTAGTCTTCTTAAATTAGTTAATTTAAAAAATATAAAATATAAAATATGAAATATAAAAGTATGGACTGATAATGGAAATCATTTTAGATCATATTAATTTTTATATTACTTATTTAAAGAGGCACCTAAATATATTAAGGGTTCTATAAAATATAACTTTTTTGTTGAATGTCATGGAAAAAGCATTGTTGATGGTCACTTTGGTAAGAATCAAAAATGTTAAAGGAAAAAAGAAAATGAGCTTTATATTAAAAACATTAATGATCTTAAAAATATTTTTGAGCAAGAAGAAAAAAGAAAAAAATTATATAAATCAGTACTATCAGGCTCAAAAATTTCTCAAAAGTCATTCTTTTATATTTGTGAAAGAAAAGTTAGGCCTATAAAAAGAGAGCTTGAAGTTAAAAATCTGCGCATTAATCTTTCATATTTGATGAAAGATGGGAAGTTATATACTTCACCTCTAACATTTGAAAGTTTATCAGAATATTCTGAGATAACTTATTGTTTGAAATCACGTGATGATACCAGAGAAACAAAAATATCAGAAGATGATAGTGGTGTATTGGGGCAAGTTCATGAAGTAGGGCAACTTACTAGAGGGTGTATTTTAAATAGAGTTATCTGTAAGGTCTAAAGGCTTGCGGTAGATTATTGTAGACTAAAGCCTTTAACCCAAGAATATTTATGTTTTTTAAATATAAAAAGGTTGGTAAAGTTTGCAACAACAACTTCACTAAAGCTCTTAAAAGTTTATAGGAAGTAAAGTACGGATTAAGACAATTTATTAAACCTAAGAAAAGGAAATAGAGACCAGTCTTAATAACTGAAGATTGTGTCAAAAAGTTAATTTCTAAGTCTGGGTAATGATCAGAATTGGCTGGAGGGTTAAAACTATCAACTATTAAAGTGTGTGTGCCACTATAAATATTGCCCAGCTGGTGGAAAATGTAGTCAAAAGGAATCATAAAGCTAAGAATTCAAGAGAGGGTAAATTGCAAGAAAAAGATTGAAAAAGAGGAAAGCACAAGCCACAAAACCTAAACAAGTACCTTTTTGGGGTGCAAGTCAAACAATCTAAACTTAAGTTGAGACTGAGTAAAACTCAGACTTTTATTTCAAGTCTGGTTTGAGGTGAAAGATAAAGGGGAGGATGACTAACCAAAAGTAGTTAGTTGGGTTTGAAAATAAAGAGCAAAACACAAACACATGTTCTTTGCATCTTAGCCTTAAAAAGTTAGGGAAGGTTAAAGGGGAGACAAGGAAGACCACAGTTGAATGTTTGGTTTGAACCAAAAAGAAGAGCAGAGGCAGAAGCACAGAAAAAATTCAATCCAAACTGCTGACGTGAGCAGGAAGAGAAGCAAAGCAAAAAGCAAAGATAATGGGTTTTGGACTTGGTTAAACTACCTTGCGCATAGGCACTGGGTTTGAAACTTGTTTGAAAAGCAAAAGGTAAGCTTGCAGATGCAACTAACTGTTAATTTAGGTTAATTTAACTGGCAAGGCAAGGAAAAGCAGAGGAGTAGGTGTAAAAGATAAATTATAGGGATTAAATCCTAAAATAAAGGAAATGCTCCAAATTAAAGTTCCTGATAAAATACTAGCAGCAGATAAATAAAAGGAGGATCCTGACATATCAGTCTTTCAAAAACAACAACCTTTTTTTCTGAAACAAACTAAGAATATTTATGATAAGCCAAAGATAGGGTAATAGCGTTTATAGCTTTGGGGCTGCTATTACTCTCCCATGCAACTCATCATAAATATTTTTGGTTTTTAATTTGTAGTAGCACTTAAGATATTTTCAGTAATACTATAAGTTGCAATTTTTGATTCTAAAATTGATGACTTATTTTTTTAAAAAAATCATCTAAGCCCAAGATCAATTAAAGTTTTGGGATTGATTTTATTTTGAGCTTTCTGAATAATTATAATATGAATAATGTGATTAAGTTATAAAATAATCAATCTGGCGCCTAGGCATAACAAGAAAAATAATGACCCAGATGTTTGTTCTTGAGGACTTTCTCTTTAATATCCATTATAGTGCCAGGTTGGAAGTCTTCTTGAAGATTCCCCATTATTAACATGGGCCATTCAAGGGTCTATTTAATTGGTGTAGATTAGATATTTATGGTAAAGCCTTGAAAAGGTGTCTTCTATAAGTAACTCTTTACCTGGTTTGTACTCAACAATCATGGGGTACTTTTGGGTGAGGCTCCTTCATCCAGCTTTTCTTCTTGAGAGGTGCTATCATGAATGTCATTTCTCCCAAAAGGAATGACAAACCCTAACTAGAGGAATCAAACCTGGAACCTTTCCCTGAAGATTCTGCGGACCCCCAGGCTGGCAGCCTGTGTTTTTTTACGGATAGCCAATGAGCAAGCAGGAACAGAAGGCAATTTGGAGCTGATTAATCAGGGAAATTTGTGGGCTCACCTGGCTAAGAATTTGCAGAGTGCAGAAGAGCGACATAGGATGATAATTAATTCAAGTCAATTTAGATTGCTGGAAGCATTGAACTAACATACTGTCATTCCTGTCATAACTGACAGGCCATCTGAAAAAGGAGTTGCTGCTCAGCATGAAGAGTCAAATTCCAAAGTGATTTCAGATGATTTTCTAGAAGTTCTGGCTGCCTGGCCATGTGATCTACAGCCAGTAATTGACCCAGAAGTTACTCCAGAATATGCACAACTCATGAGACTGAAGATGACCTGGCTTGTGGATTCCAAAGGACCAATGATCCAGAATGACGGGAACACTGAAAGGGATGATGAAGCTATGAAGAGGCTACCAGTGGACTTTCAAGATGAGCTCATATCAATAGAAGAAATGACAGGCCATAAGGTACATGATGGGCCCAGAACTCTCAGGCTGTAAGAAACTGAGCAAACTCAGCTATCAGGTGATGGGTCAAGCAGAACTTAGCATTTTTAATAGTATTTAAACTCTGTGAACACTTGTGAAATAGTATTGCCATTCTGAAATAAATAAGATTATTTGACCTTGGTTCTAACATTTTATTCCTTATTTAGCCTTGGTTGCTTTTCACTTCACTACTGTTCCAACAGAAAATCCCAGCCTGATGGCCCTTGTTCCTGAGGAATTCTCAGAAACTCAACCTGTGTTTTATTCTCTGCCCAGATGTCAGGAATATTCCTGACACTTATAGTCGTGTAACCAACACACAAATGTCTGATGCCACCGCACAGGTCCCTGCCATCACCAAGTAGATACACATTGCCACCGTGCAAAATCCCGCCACCACCAAGCTGTTGCCTGCCGCCATTGAGCAAATGCACATACCACTGCGCAGGCGCCCACCACTCTTGCCAGCCCCACCTGCAAGCTATCCTCAAACCAGGCACCCATGAGTCAGCCAGTCACCTGCCAGCCTTTGCCCTCCCATGCCAGCAGGCCAGTCCCCATCCACTCTTTTGGTAAATAGCCAAATTGGGAAACCAGGAAAGGCAATTTCCCCAAAGCCAAATTTGGGAGGAACAGATGCCCAATTTGGGGGCTTACCAAATGAGGAATGGACTGAAAGGCTCTCTAACAATGAAAATCATTTACCAAATTCAGTAAATGAATTTTGATGCATGAAGAAGGCCCAACTTTCACTATGCCAATTCAAACTGGGATACATTCAAACCTTCTCAATTGCCAGCCACCCAAACCAATCCAGAAAATGGAATAACATATGCAACTCAGACTCTTGGTTCCAAATGCCATGCCTTCCAATAATCATGCCTTACAGTTCCACTAGTATAAATAAAGAAAACCCCCTCAATGATAGGTTGTGCTAGCATTGAGTGAATATAATCATCAATATTATAACATTAATCAATCCTCTACCTAGACTAAGAAAGTAACCTTACTAGACCCATCACCCCTTCCCAAGTCAGAAGATGAATTATATCATCTTCACAGCTGTCTTGACAGCTTACCTTGAGATAGGGGCAACCAGCCAGCCTATTATCAGTTTAGACCTGAACCACAAGGACCCAAAGGGATATCATATCATGAGCCAACACAGCTCAACTCAATGAATTCAAACCTGTGGACACCTCTGGCGGCATCTTGCCCAACTCCCAACTTTGTTAACTATGTAATCCCTGGGGTTATGCTACTGTACCTTTCTGGCAGTCTTAGAAAATGCAACATCCTTACCAAAGCCTCTGTCAGGCAATGAACTTCTATCCAATTTTCTACGCCTTGGACAGCTTCCAGCCGCCTAACCTACCATCTTATGTTACTAAAGTTTTGCCCTCAATACTTGGGTATTACACAAGAGCTCCCTTTAGCCCAATGCATTTCTTGGACTATCCTCTCAAACCAGAATACAAGGAGTTCACCTTGGACAACATCCTCCTCTTTGACTTCCTGGCCAGACAGAGAACCCCAATAACAGTATATCACGGAGTTACTGGTACAAACATCCAGCCTCTATATTCTGTGAGAAGTATAATAATCTACCTGCCTATCAGATAGATATTAAAGCACCCCCAACACCCAAACCTGACTTCCTGCCCTGGACCATCTTCTCTCACTTCTAACCAATATGCAGGCATAGCCTACATTATCTTGGCTGGACTGGTTGACACCATAATTTCATCCACTGAACCATGGGCTTTGGTAGGCTGCTTAGCATCTTATCTCATCAAGTTAGCACCCCTTCTATGGTGGGCACTTCCCTCCAACTAACAAAGTAAGTTGGCAGCTGAGGCTAACAGAACCCCTACTGGGATGTGGTATTCTGACAGGTGCCATTATGTTTTAAAGAATACAAATAATTCATGTTCAGCTAACACTTTGAATATTTGTGCGCCTTCCAGACATCAGCACCATTTCATTGGACAATGGAGATTTGCTATTAAATTTTTATTGTGGATGGGGTATCTTTGTTTGCCATCTGAGAGTTTTTTGGCTCATGTGCAACAGGGTGAAAATTAATGTCTGTTGCCTGTATTCTAAGCAATCCACCAATGATGTAGTTAGAAGCATCTGTTTTCAGTTTGCAGATCCCCTCTTGGCTAGGTTATTAAAGTACAGGTGCTTTGAAAATATGTTTTACAGTTAGAAAAATTGTTGTTTTTAGGGTGTCTAGAAAAATTTAGCTATCTTGCCAAATATTCAGGATAAAAGAGCGGTCAACACTCCCCAGTCTGTGATGAACCTTCTGAAGTATATAATCATCCTCAGTAAGATGAAGAGTTTGCTCTTGTTCTGAGGTGCTAGCATTCCAGCTATGGCTCTTACTTTTTAGGGACTGGATTAATTTTTCCCTTGTAGAAAATATGCCTCAGGAATAATAACTTTGAAAAAACTCATATATGGATGGATTGGCAACTAATTGATTGCTTTTTTAGTGCTGTGAGTATAATGCAAATGTCTTTTCAGTGTTTTTTCTTAGTGAGGCTGCAAATTATTATGTCATCCAGGTAAACTATGCTATTTTTCCTGATATTTTCTTTGAATACTTCATTCAGAATTTAAAAATAATACTGGGAGCATTATTCATGCCAAAGTTTAGGACACTAAACTCAAATGAACCATATTTGGTTCTGAATGCAACTTTTAGAATCTTTATGAGTTTGACTCAGAATTGATGCTATACTGCAGTCATATCAATATATATGAAGTATTGTGATATTCCTAAGGTATCATAGAGCTAATTGATTAGGGCAGGGTATACCTGTTCTTAATTGGAACTTCATTAATTTCTCAATAGTTGATAAAAAGGTAAATACCTTCATCTTTCTTAGCTATAAAGAAGACAGCTGCACCAAAGAAAGATTTAGATGGGGTTATGAGTACATTTTCTAATGATTTATTTAGGTACTTATTTAGGGTGTCATCTTCTTGTGGCATTAGGCAATAAATAGGTTGGGCTTTAGGGTCACTTCTTTTTAGGTCAATTCTGTGTTGAATACCCCTGTCAGATGATAAATCTGGCAGTTTTTCTTAGACGCAGAGGGGAATTCTTAGGCAAATTGTTGATGTATGAGATCTTGTGCTTGTGGGGCTTATGTATTTTTGAAGTGAATAATATTGTATATGCAGGTATTCCAGTCAATATTGCTAGTGTTTTTTTCCTCCTCTTTTTTCTATAACTTTTACAAAAATGTGGTCTCTCATGAGTGTTTCAAGGTGTGTTAGGTATATGCTGTGGTGAACGTTGCCTCATTTTATAGTGAGAGTAGAGCTCTCCCAATAACTGTGAAGTTTTGTCTTTTTAATCTAATTGATTCCTAGTACTGATTCATAATTAGGTATTAGGATAATGGGTCTATCAAGGGTGGTATAGACATCTCCTATTTGGGCTCAGAATAGTTTAGCCTATCTGGTCACTATAGTGTTTATATTTTATGCCACAGTTACTAGTTTTATACTAATTTTGATAGTGAGTAACTTAATAATATCAGCAAATCTCTTGCCAATGGTAATTTTTCTTCTTCAATATCAAATAAAGCTATAACATGGTAAATTTAAAAGTAAAAAGGGTAAGTGAGCAGTTTACTTTCAGTATAAGTGGTAAAAATTATGTAATTGCCAGAAACTACTTGGATTATGATGTTTAAATCAAAAACATGGTCTTTTTATGAGTATTGTTTTGCAGAGAAGATAGTGTTGTAACATCTTTAATTACTTCCCCTTGGGGAATTAACACCCCAAGTAGTTCACAAAATGAGTCACCAAACAACTCACTAACTAATTATTAAGTCAGTGGCACCACTATCATTTGTCCATCTGCCGTATGTTGAGACTGTTGGGTATAAATAACAAGAATTAGTCCTGGTAACTGTTCAATTACTATACCTAAATACAGGGTAGTAAAACCAAAGTGGAGTGAACAATATGTAGGGGTAAAAACTTATATTTACTTCATATAGAAACCAAGTATATATAGGGAGGTGAGAAATTGGTAGAGGGGAAATTGTTGGATTGGGAGGCCGGAGAATTAGGCCAGGATTGGCATCAATATCATAATTAAAATATCAATATCAATATGGACTATTGATTTTGCACCCATAAGTAAGGATCAATCAAGCAATCAGATTGTTGATATTACTTCCATTTAGATTTCCGGACTCAAGTGCCAAATAGGCACTTTGGTTCTGGAATTAAAGGCCTTACTTGTTATCCCTTGGTGTAACCTCCAAATTGCTGAATTAAGAAAGGATTTGAGTGGAATCTAGAATGCTCTTAAATCCACTAATTCTAAATTGATTGGTCAAGCAATTGCCTGTGTAATTGTGTTCTGGAATCTGACTTTGAACCTAATGTTCATCAAATCCATTACATTCTAGCACATTGCAACATATCCTGCCACTGGATTAGATGACAGGGTTTAAAAGCGCCTACAGGATCCCAGGTAGTAGTATGGTTCATTACTATACTTTAAGATCTCCACAGCCCAAAAGACAGACTGTTCAGGTGGTCATCCCTAAGAGAAAACAGGCTCCAGCCAAGGCAGCTCAAGCCAAAAGGACTTCAGTGGTGAGAGAGCAGACTCTGGCCCAAATGTTACCCATGATAGACGTGGATGGTCAGTACTTGGACTTGTCAGCCAAGTTTTGATGGGAGTCAATTCCTACTATGCCTTTGGATGGAACAGATCCCTTAATAGCATCCTTGTTCTTGGCTCTTCATCAGCCACTAGTCCTTACTCAGCTCAAGTTGGAGAAGGGCAATTTGATACAATGGTAATTTCCTATGCAACAGGTGGAGGAGTACTTTGAGGGTCATCTCCAGAGTTTTGCTTTCTGTGGCCATCAACTTGGGGCCACTCAACAGGCTACTGTGTTAGCCATCCTCAAAGCAGTGGTCAGGGCTTGGGCCATGCCTGGTAAAACTGTTAATCAAGTGGACAGTTGGGTAGCTACTGACAACTTTGAGCAAAAAATTTGTTGTGCGTTCCAGGCTACCCTGAAGGGGGTGGATCCTGTCAGTGGTGATTATCTGGTTGCCATGGCCCTTACTGGGAACTTAATGCTCTGTGGCGCCAACAAGTTTGACCTTACTAAGGAATACAACATGGCTGCCTTCCTTGACTGGCTTCTTGGGGTGTACTACTGTCTAGATGGGAAGACTCCAGATGAGTATGTGCTCTGGGAATCCCTTCTGTGGGATTATCTCTTCCTTGGTGTGTCCTTCCCTGTTGCTGTGGGAATCAATTGTGTGCGGTACTTAATGGGACTTCAATGTCCCATCCTTGGGCATTGGCTTTGTGGGTCTTTTAGGAACCAGATTTGTTACTTGGCCTTGGTTCAGGCCTTGGTTCAATTGGTCTGGTATATGCAAGGCCTAGTATCTCAACAATAAAGATCTTCCAATTTCTGTTTCTTATATATTCTTTTGTTTTGGCAAACTTGACAACAACCCATAGATTTTATTTTCATTAGGCTTTCTTTTTTTGGGTTATTGTCCTCATTGGGGCTTACCCTTGACTACTAGGAGCAGCACACATATATTGTGGATGCACTCTAGTAATCAGTTGCCCAGAAATTGGCTCCTTCAATGTATACAAGTTGAGCCAGTTTTTTTGGATGACTTGAACAGGACCTTGCCAGAGAGAGGCAAGTTTAGACTCTCACCTGTAACCTCTGTTGCTGAAGAAGTAGACCTCATCTCCAACCACATAGGACTTTAGGGGGGACGCTTGGACCTGGCTTAGTCAAGGTCTTGGAGTTTGTGGTTAAGTTTAACTGTGTAGGCTTCAGCTTGTAGTTGTATCAATGTCTGTACCAGCTTATTGAGGTAGGCGTCCGGGGATACTGCCAGGCTAGGTTTTACCAATGAGTATAACAAGGGTGGTAGACCTGGTTGTTCCCTGTAGAGTAGCTGGAAGGGTAGCTTTCCTGTGGCCCAATGATAGCCAATATTGTACTAAAAGGTTGCGGCTGGCAGAAAGGTATCCCATTCTATCTCTTATTGATGACTAAGCTTCTGTAGTATCTGTATCAGACTTCCATTTGTGTGTTCTACCATACCATTGATCTGTGGGTGGTAGGGAGTAGATAGAGTACCACATATCCCCATCAGTTGATTCAGGCAGGGGATCATATAGCTGGTAAAGTTGGTGCCATTGTCTGTCAACAGTACTTAGGGAAAACCATGCTTGTATATTATGTTCTCCAGTATGAACGTAGAAGTGGTCAGGATGGACTGGTTAGGGATAGCCTTAGTCTCTACCCATTTGGTAAGGTGATCCACAGCTACAATAATGAACTTGTTCTTGCTGTTAGTGACTTGCAAGGGACCCACTACGTCAATAGCCACCGTATGAAAGGCAAACCCTGGCCGGACTAGTCTGTGCTGGAACTTGGCTACCTTGGGACGCTTGATGTTACAGTCATGGCAAGAGGCTAAAGTCTCTGCCACATCTGTGTGCATTCCTTCCCAGAAGCAATGTTGTTGTAGCATTGCTAGTGTCTTCTGAATACCACCGTGCCCAGTAGTCTTGTGTGCAGCTACCACTGAGTCCATGTGCAGAGATGGACGTATATACGGAAGCCAGGAATCCCTGCAAAGCTTTAGGAGCTGTCCCTTGGAGACCTTGGTGTCAACAGCTAGCTTCTTGAGGGCCTTCTGTATTTCTGCTGGTTCCTCCCCCCACAAAGAAGGGTCCTCCGTAAGTTTATCATAGAGAATGTCAGCCATGGGGAAGACTAAGGCAAAAGTAGGCAGACAGGTGAGGCAGTCAGCATTTTGGTGAATTGCGCCAGCTTGGTGAATGATTTTGTAGTCATATGTCTGTAGCTTGATGGCCCAACGTGCTAGCTGACCTTTGGGATCCTTCAGTGTCTTCAGCCATTGCAAGGAATCATGGTCTGTGACAACAGTGAAGTGTACTCCATGAAGGTACACCCTGAATTGTTGGTAGGAGTAGATCACTACCAAGCACTCACGTTCTGTGACTGTGTAATTCCTCTTGTGAACATTGAGGGTGTGAGAGCAGTAACCCACTGTATGTTCTAATCCATCAGTGTTTAGCTGAGAAAGCACACCACTAATGGCTGTCAAGCTGGCATCAGTGTGCACTACAAAGGATCTGGAGAAGTCTGGGTAGGTCAGCACTGGTGCCTTGGTGAGAGTCTTTTTTAGGGCCTCAAATGCAGTCTGTCATGATAGGCTCCAGAAGAAGTCTACATCAGCGCAAAGGAGTTAGAAGAGTGCATCCCCCATTGTGGCAAAATTGGGATTAAAAAACGGTGATAGTAACCTATCATCCCCAGAAAGACTTGGACATCCCTTTCACTAGAGGGTATCTGCATCTTTTCAATGGCCTCAACCTTGAGAGGGACAGGACAGAGTCCATTGCAGCTGATGATAAAACCCAAGAACTCTAGGTGCTCCTTGAAGAAGTTGCATTTGCGTGGCTTCAGCTTTAGATTGGCAGCTAAGAACCTCTTGAAAGCCTCCTCCAGATGATCCAAGTGTTTGGTAAAGGTGTGAAAGAAGACATTGATGTCATTGAGATATACTAGGACGCAGGATAGTTTGAGATCTCCCATCACTGCATCGATGGCTCTATTGAAGGTGGCTGGCGCATTGGATAGGCCTTGGGGCATCCTTGTGGGTTGGAAAAGCCCTTGGTTGGTAATGATGGCACATTTATCTTATTCATCAGGTGTCAGGTCAATTTGCCAATACCCACTGATAAGGTCCATTACACTAAAGAACTTGGCCCCTCCCAGTCAATCCAGTGTATCATCAATGCATGGAAGTGGTTAGGAGTCCTTCTTGGTGACTGTATTCAGACTGTGGTAGCCAATCACCACTTGATTACTACTGTCCTTCTTATTGACAATCATCAGGGGGGCAGACCAAGGGCTCTTGCTGGGGACCAGGAGTCCAGTACCCAGTAGTTTCTGGAGCTCTTTGTTGGCCAAAGCATGGTTAGCTTGGCTACATCAAATTGGTCTAGAGCAAATTGGGGGGCTAACCTGGGTATCAATGTGATGCGCTAGGTCTACTGCCTTCCAAAGATCATAGTCATCTTTAGCAAACACCTTTCTATATTGAGAAAATATATCCATAGATAGATCCTTTTGCTCTTTGTAGAGGCCTGATAGCAATTCACAGCTAATGACTGACAGAACCTTTGGCTGCTCACAGGGTAGACCCAACTCCAAGAAGCCCGTAAAGGGGGAGCTTCCTGTAGGTTGCCATGCTCTTCTAATTGTATGTGGCTCAGCAATTGATACTTTTAGACAGTCACTGGTTGTTGACTCATGTTAGCCAGCAACACCAGGATTTCCTGATCACCAGGCATGATGATTCCTGGTGCTACCCATGGCTCTAACCAAGATGCATTAGGGATGCCAAAAATCTCCCCATGGGTATCAGTGGGAAGTGAAAGTGATAGGCCAGTATTATTTATTACTTGTGAGCCTGGTGTTATGAACACTGTGGAAGACGCATACACAGGAATACCCTTGACTTCTCCCACCAAGAGAGGGAGCACCTTAGCCTTCTTACTACACAGTGTATAGGCAATTGGCAGTTCTCCATCTACATACTCCAGGTTGATGTAGTGTAACCAGCGTAGGGGCAGGTCTGAAGGGCAATCACCATGGTAGAACATGGGAGTTGAGTGACCCAATATCCCAAATGTATGATCTCCATGGTTGATCAGAGTACCATACTGAACCATAAAGCTGTTCCAATAAGGATGTCATAGCTGTTATTCTCCAGAACTATGGCAAGAGCAGTGACAATTAGTTTTCCAAAGCAGAGAGGGAGAGAAGAGTAAGCTCCTTTTGCCCTAGTGATCTGTGGGCCAGCCATACCAAACTCTTTATGGTAAGCTAGATCTGGTGCCAGTTCTAGCTTCTTGACCAGCCGCAAGGATATAATGTTTCCTGGAGCACCAGTATCCAGTATGGCTTGGACGTGGGTTTTGTTCACTACCAGGCTGATATAAGTACAATCCTGGAGGTCTTCTCTGATCTCTACAATCTTGAAGACCTGATGCATGCTCAGTCCTTTGAACTTCTCTAGGAAGGTAGCCATGGCAGCTCCTACAGCTGGGCTTGCTTCCTTGAGAGACTCTAGAGGGACTGAGACATTTACTGTAAACAGCATCTTGGTCAGTTGTTCAGCGCTGTCCTCCTTGTGAGTAACTTCCACGCCTGGTTAAGCCAGCTGTTTGGCATACAGTAAAGAGACTGTTTTCCAAGCTATCTGTGGGATGACTACCTCAGGGCAAAGCGTCGTCTAATGGGTACAAGTGTTAGCTGAGAACTCAATGTAAGAGGTCCTCTTGGACTCCTTCCAATTCAGTATCCTTGTGTAAGGGTTGAAGTCAATCAGGGAGGGCTCTTCTTTAGGTTTTGACTCATAGGATGATAAGGCAGCAGGCCTCAGAGCAGGTGTGGTACTCTTACTACAGTGATGGGGGATAGTCAAAGGGTCGGTCAGTGACCTTGGTACTTTACAAGTCAGAAACCAGACAAGTAGTTGGTAGTAAAAAAGCGTCTGAGCCTAGAGAACAACAAAGGGTTTAGAGTAGTAGCAACAGCAACTACTCAAAAGCAAATCCTCAAAAAGTGACTTCTAGTCAAGCTTAGTTGGCAGTTTAGTCAATGGGAGGAGACTAGCCTTTGCAGTTCTTAAATTATACACTCAACAAAGTGATTGATGGTGTAGCTAAAATAAGGGAGGTATAACATATATTTTATTGAGAAGAAGGAGAGGGGTTTATATACTACAACTTACTTGATAGCTCAAGGTAAGTTGGTCATTACTTGGGGGTTGAGAGAGGGGTAAATTAATTTCAAACCACTAGTGATTGACACAACAATTAAGGGAGGATGGAAACAGCCCCAGTGGCACAAGGGGGTTGCAGAGGCTCAAGGATGGAGAAGTTGGTTGGTTGTAACCGCAGTTGGTTAACTGTATTAATTGATAGAATTAACTTCCAGTTGGTGAAGTCCTAATTTGGAATCAGGGCAGGTGGATAAGCAATCTGGAAGCAAGTTGGTGGAGTCCCAATCCAAAAGCCAGGGTGAATGAACAATCCAGAAGCTAGTTGGACTTGTATGAGGATCCAGCCACTAGTCTTAAATCATAATCATCAAGAACAACTACTATATTGGAAGGGAGATCAGGATTCTAGTACAATAAAGAAGTACCCAATGACAATCATAATTAAAGCAACCAACTGGTGATGAGTTTCACCACACATCCCCTCACATGAATAGACTATAAATGTGGAAATTCATAGAGCCTGATCAACAAAATGGAGGACATCAAGAAACTTGTTGCAGACCTGGTAACCAAGCAATCAGCTATGGCAGAGAAAAACAAGGCAATCACAAAGGGCTTGATTGAAGTATTCAACATGCTTGACAACTATGCCAAGGAGATGAAGGAATTGGAGTGTTTCTGACAGCAAATAACCTCCATTGCTAGTGGTAGCCAGCAAGCACGTTCAATAAGTACTTCCAGTAACTATCAGAAGGCAACTAATGTCAAAAAGCAGCAAAAAGCAGCAGAGCAACCCAAAAAGAAGCCTCAAATCTTGTTACGTAAACCAGTGGCTCCCGTTACCAAAAAGGAGAAGGAGAAGGAGAAGCCTTCCAATCAGCAGAAATCCACTGAGGAGATGCTCCTGAATATTTGAAAAGAGGTATCATCCTTCAAGAAGCTGGTCAATGGAAGAACATCCAAGAAACGTACTGAGGCACTGAACCCTAGCACAGTGAAACCAATATCTGAGGTAACAACAACAACTAATTGTTTTCTTATATTCTTTAGGACACCAACATGGAATACACGGTACCCATGGATTTTGAAAGCAACGTAGCTTGGCTAGGATCATCCTGGAAAGAACTTTTTGAGGTATTCAAGGTTGAATTTCCTGATGGCAAGATGCCAATCCCTCTTTTGCGTTGTATGGAGAACACTGCATTGTTGGCTGAACAACAGTTGTACGAGGTGGAACTAGATCAATTCCTTCAGGAGGCAACTAATTCGGACTTAAGTCAGGAGGAACAAGAGAAGATCTTGGCAATCTGTTGTCCCGTGGCTCTCAGCTGGGCTTTTCCTGGAAAGTATCATATGGCTCCTCAGGCAATCTCTCTCCAGAACAGAGTAGGAAAGCGTCATCCTGCTGAATACTGAGAGTTGTTCTTCATTAACTTGTCCCAGGAAGCTAACTTCTTGTATGGCCAGTCAATGAGCTTCTTGTATCTCCTTACCTTGGAGATGCTATTTGAAGTGACTCATGAAAAGGACTTGTCAGCCGAGGAAATTCCTGATGTAATAAAGTTACAGCTCACAGAGTTCTTAAACAGCTGGTTAGCCAATGGGCCTCAATCAGAATTCCTGGCCAGTCTTGGGCTCTTGATCTTTGGACTCTTTGGTTCCAATTTTGGCGTGGCGCGTCTGGATCAAGTTGAGCTCCCTGATTTCCTGAACTTCTGTAAAGCTGGCTCTAGTTGTCCTCTGGAAGCCAATGTTGTTGGCAAAGTAGTGTTGGTCATGCATCATCTTTGAGATGTGCTTTATTCCCTTGGGTTTTGTTATTTCTCTCAAATAGGCAATGTGCAATAAAGCTCTTCTCTCTTTTCAATTTGTTTATGTTTCTCTTTGGGTTTCATCCTTATAATAGATTTAAGGGTATGGTATAAAATAGAAAATAGAGGTAATAAAAAATAGGTAAGGGAAGGGCAAACCCTAAACCTTAGCTAGAGGTCCAGTCAGTCTTGAAGAGTTGGCTGGACATCCTTTCAGTAATTTAGCATGGACACGGTTGATAAGTTGTCCAGAAGTTAAATCCTTAAGATTGTAAACATCATAGCCTACTTTGGCAATGACTTCACATGGGTTGGTCCATAAGCTATCTAGCTTATTCTGTGGCTCATGGAGTTGTTGTTGGTACATTAGAACTCAATCACCAACTTGAAACTTGGGGAGGGCTGGTAGATTCACTTGGTCTTGCAAGTAGCTTTTAACTCAATATTCTTTTAGACTGTTGAATGCTTGAGATTGGGTCTTCATTATTTGATTGGTCAAGAGGTTCAGTTGTTAAGAGTATGTAGATTCACTACAGTCAGCGTTCAACGGTACCAAGTGCATAGGGAGTCCAGGTTGTCAGCCATATAGCATTTTAAATGGGCTTACACCAGTTCTAGAGTGTACAGTGAATTGGTATGCTGTGACAGCTTCACCTAGATGTATATCTCATGAAGAAGGCTAATCATGTGCTAGTTTCTTCAGTATCCTAACTAGAGTTCCATTAACTCTCTCAACAGTTTCATTTGTCTTGGGTCAGTAGGGCACTGAAGAGGTACTCTGGATTCCCATTAGGTCATGTAACTGAGGTAATATATCTTTGACAAAGTTGGTTCCATTGTCAGTTAAGATTGTAGCAGGACAACCATGTTGTGCAATGATCTCTTGAAGTACAAACTTAGCAGTCTGTAAAGAATTGGCGGAAGCAACAGGTTGGACTTTAACCCACTTGGTTAAGTGGTCTATGGTGACTATTATGTACTTCAGTTTTCCTGGACCAGCACTGGGAAGTGGTCCAACAATGTCAATTGATATGGTCTGGAAAGCGTATCCAGGCAGAATGAATTAATAAGAGTATTGGCTGGGTTTTTCTCTGAACCTAGCGCACTGGAGACATTTGTTGACGTATTCTGAAATTTCAGTGGTCATATTTTCCCAATAAACGTATTCTGACATTGTTTTCATCATTTGTTGTATCCTGATGTGGCCTAATTGTCAGTGGAAGTCCTCAAGACAAGCAAGTTGGTTGGAGGGACAAATATAGGGAAGGGTGGTACCCTTATAAATCTTGAAGAGTTTACCATACTTTATGAATGTGTGTTGACTTAGTTGTTGGAGCGTCCTTTTCACTTTCTCTTCTAGGGAACTCTATTGGTCTGGTCAACTGATCAACTCATAAATACTATCAAGTTCCTCTCCTAATGCGGCAACAATTGGTAGTCTGGATAAAGCGTTGGCATTTCCATGTTTGATTCCTGGTCAATGAACAATGTTGAAGTCAAAGTTTTGTAGCTTGGCAGCCCATCTTGCTAGTCTGCCTTCTGGGTCCTTCATCTTTTTTAGCCATACTAAACTCAAATGGTTGGTGACTACCGTAAAGTGTGCTCCATGTACATAAGGTTGACACTCTTTGATAGCATACAGAACAGCTAAGCATTCACATTGAGTAGTGCTATAGTTCTGTTCATGCTTATTAAGAGTTCTTGAGAAGTAAGCAACTGGATGTTCCTTGCCTTTGTTGTTGGTCTGAGACAGGACAGCACCAATTGCAACATTGGAAACATCAGTGTGCAGAGCAAAAGGCTTGGAATAATCTGGGTACGCTAACAGAGGATTAGTCATCAACACATCTTTCAAAGATTGAAATGCTTCTTCACATTCTTTGGTCCAGTTGAAATCGGTGGAAGTTTTCAACAGATGAAAGAGTGGTTGGGCTATTTCAGCAAAGTTGGGAATGAATCAGCAATAGTAACCTATCATGCCTAGGATTACTTGAACTCCTTTCATGTCTACAGGGGAAGGCATCTGGGCTATGGCCAACATCTTGGCTGGAATTGGTCTGATTCCTTTGCTGGAGGTGACATGGCCCAAAAATTCCAAATGTTTCTTAAAGAAAGAGCACTTGGAAGGTTTGAGTTTCAACCCTTTCTTTTGAAGCCTTATGAAGACTTCTTTCAAGTGGCTAAGATGTTCATCAAATGTCTTATAGAAAACGTTTATGTCGTCCAGGTAGATGAGAACACAACTTAGTTTAAGGTTGGCAAATGTACTATCCATGAGTTGTTGAAAGGTAGCTGGCACGTTTGCTAATCCTTGGGTCATTCTAGTTGGTTGGTACAATCCTGCTGCTGTGATTAGGGCGCATTTCTCTTGATCCTCTTTGGCCATTGGTACTTGCCAGTAACCAGAGACCAAGTCCATTGCTGAGAAGAAACATGCTCCTCCTAGTCAGTCCAGTGTTTTGTCAATACATGGCAGAGGGTATTTGTCTTTCTTAGTTATCTGATTTAACTGTTGGTAGTCAATGACAACTTAATTTGTGCCGTCTTTTTTCTTAACTAGTAGGAGAGGGGAAGCCCAGGGACTACTTGATGGTTTCAGAAGACCAGCACTTAGCATTTGTTGAACTTCTTCACCAATTATTGCATTGTACTTGGGTGATTGGTGATATGACCTTTGATAGATAGGAGCTGAATCACCAACGTTGATTTTGTGTTTGACTCCTTTTGCACAACCTAAGTCTAAATTGGATGTTGCAAAGATGTCTTTGAACTCATCTAAAAGTTTTTCAAACTTGGACATCTCTCCCTCAGAAAGACCATACATCTCTTCACGCAGAATGACGGCCAATACTGAGTGAGTATGGGTTGGAGATGTTTTTGAAATCCCTAGTTCTGATAAGTCTCCTACATAGTAGACAGAGTTGATTTCTGTTGTTGGTTTGATCCTGACGTATGCAATTAGTTGATGTATTTGGACGACAATTTTCTTTGACAAGAGATTTGTCAGTAGCACCTTAAGTTCTGAATGGTCAGCTTTGTCACAAAATCCAGGAGCTGCAATCAGTTTGACCAGCAATGGGTGAGGGAGGCTGAACACATTTAGAGACATTCCAGCAGGGACATCAAACAGAATGCCTGTGTTAACAACCACTTGCATAAAAGGCTCTATCACTAGAGAATGATTAGTCTTTAACTTGATGCCTGTTGCTGAGTTAGAATGGGACTGAAGAGTCTTGGTATGCAGGTTGGCAAGACAGTAAGGAATCCCCATGACACCATGTGGATACTTGATTAAGGTATGATGTTGGTCGGCTTTCCCTTGTGATACCATGTACAAGGTTTGATTGTTGTTAAACAATAATAAAATAGAATAGCCCATGAGGGTTATTTTTAAAGTACCCATGGCTATTATGGCATGGTATCTTTTTAGAAGGTTGGTATCTATTAGCATATCATAACTGGTGGATTGTAGCACAACAGCACTTGTTGTTAGGACTAGCTCACCAAATATCAATGGGATACTACTATAGGCACCTGCGGCAATGGTTTGTTGATCTCCTGTGGTAGAAAAGCTTTTGTTGTAGGCCAAGTCTAGCTTAAAGCAAAGCTTGGATACCAGTCAGGAAGAGACTATTGTTTTTGGTGCTCCTGTGTCAACAACAGCGCAAATTGGAGTATCAAAGACTTTAAGTTGAACCCATGTACATGTTTTGGAAGGATTGATGGTATTATTAGTGATATTACATATAGGGTTGTTTCTTAGATGCTCTCGTAGGGCGTTCAAGCAATCCTTGAACATAGGTAGAACTTTCAAGAAAGTCTCCATTGGAATGGGAAGAGATACATTGACAAAAGAGTTGTTGGAGTTTGGTGCACCATTTTTGCAGTCACTATCAGAGTTGGTCAAGGACAGGTTGGGTACTGGTTGGGACAGATAGGGACGCAAGGTTGGATCAGTAATACTAGAGTTAAGAGATTCCATTAAGGCATGTCTCTTCTCTAGTTGTTGAGCTTGCACTGACTTCTTACTGGTTGGGTTTGATAACACAGCAAATATATCAGCTAGGTTGTTGGGGGGAGGTTTAGATAGAGGTGATGGGGACTCCCTGAGTCCATCACCTATTCTTTTTGACTACTTTTTGGAAGAGAAGTAGTCTTCTATGTGGACTGTATCCTCAGTAGAAACCACATGAACTCCAGGTTGGCCCTGAGGTCTGCTTCCAAACATATCCTGTACTTTCTAGTAAACAGCAAAATTGGGACAATCCTTTTGCATATGTGTCTTTTCCTTACAAATTTTGCAGCCTGTGTAGTTGGGTTGCATATGATATGGAGTTAACTGGGAATTAGAATTACTCTGGTAGGAGGACAAAGGTTGATAGCCAGGATTTGGGGTTGGTTCTGGGGTGGCATAGACACATTGGTTGGTATGCTTTAGACAATCTAATTGAGTTTTGAGCTGCCCTAAGGTAAAGACTTGCTCTACAATTGAAGTGATGTCATGAAGACTATTTATCTGACCAGAAAACTCAAGCCAGAGATCCTTGTATGGTAACAAGGCATGTTGTAGGCACAGCAACAGTTGTTGGGGCTGATAAGGTTCTTCACCTGCAGCTGACTTACCATGTATTGGAATTCACGGGGAAAATCTTCAAAGTTCTTAATTTTTAGAACCAGGAAGTTATACCTGTCAATTTTTTCTCTTGCTTCTGAATCAAAGACTTTAAGGAGAGCTTTTCTAACATCTTTGTATTTGTAGTTTCTGGAAAGGTGCTGATAGATGTCAGCTAATACTGCTTTGTCTAGCATGCAAATACAGGCTAGACCCATTTCTCTTGACCCTAGTCCTTCATTAGCCTTCTTGAAAGTGACCAGCCACATGTGGATATCAATGTGACTGTTCATTGAGAACTTAGTCTTGAAGAGGCTATTTGGCTTAGTTCTGCTTGAACTAGAGCCGTGATGCACTCCTTCCTGGTACGTTGAGGAGGAGATGGTAGACTCATCCTCAGAACCAGAATCTGAACTAGAGCTACTACTATCAGAGTAGTCAGGTTGGTGGCGTCTGCGGCGGGGCTGGCGTCAGTGGCTCTCTGGACTTCTCTGGCGGCAGCAGCAATGGCTTCTTGGACCTGAACTCCCAATTGGCATAGCATTTGCTCCTGTTGCTATGTTGGGAGGGGTGTACTGAGGAGGGCAAACAGGGTCAGGTTGGCCATGGTGGAGAATATTACCAAAAATGGTGGGATTGTGTGTGGTAGGGTCCCCAATGGCTAATCAGTTGAAGCGTTCTTCTAGAGTAGTTGTGGCCACTCTTAATTCTTCAACCACTTGTCCCTGATAGTTAAGTAGAGTGGTGGTGTCAGCCAATTAAGCTGTAAACCCACCTACTTATTCTGTTAGGTCCTGGTTGGCCGTGTGTGCCTGACGTACACCTTGGTTACAGGAAGTGAGCTGTTCCACTACTGCAGCAGTAGCTGTAGCTAAATCTTTGGTACATTGGCGTTGTACCTCTTCAATCTGAGTACAATTTTCATTAAATTGCCTGGTCACCTCAGTGTTCACATGTGTGATTGCTGTGTTCTGCTGTTGAGAACAGCACTTTGCGCGGAGGTCACTCGAGACAGTTGGCTCATATGTTCCATTAATTCTTGAATATGGCAATGGTGGTTGGTTAGGGTTGTCCCTTGAGCTTCAAGATGAACTGTGGATGACTCCAAGTTGGCAGCCAAAGCAACAGTTAGGTTGCGTAGAGGAGTAAACTGAGTATCCACAAAGGTATTTGACTCTTGAGTTATCCCTTCTAAATGGATGGCAGTTGCTCTTGCACGGGCATTGGACTCTTCCAGTTGCTGGTTGGTGATATTATTCCATTCACCTTGGCGCTCAAAACTTATAGCCGCCAACTTTTTTTAGGTCTTCATGTCAATTATTGAGCTCTCAGAGGCTGGCATTGACCTGATTAAGTCTATTTACAGCGTCCATAAGTTTGGGATGGCCAACCCTGGTGGTGTACATGGTCAATCTGTCCAAACTGTCAACAGTTGATTGAGGAAGAGCTCCATTGTTGTGCTCAATCATTTGCTCAATTTCTCAAAGGTCTCGCTCAGTGTTGGTGGTCTCTGCTGAAGTATCCAGAGGGAGATAGGGATTGGTATTGGCTTGGCCAATAGAGGGAGCAATTGGAAACAATTGAAGACTGGGGCTGGTGGAGACAGGATATATTGGTGCGTAAGGCCAACAATTGAGAGTTTGACCAACTCCAGAAGCAGAGAAGTTAGAGGCCTCAAAGGTTAGGACCAACTGTCGTACTAGTTGGCTAGGAGGTTCCCAGGGTCCCAAAGGAGGGATTGGAACTGGTTGTACCGTGGGGATCTCCATGGATTGAAATTGTTCTACGGGACTAGGACAATTGTTAGGGTTACTTAGTACCCTGTTTTGAGTTGTGGTTTGTTGGTTGGTCCAATTTCCTGTGGTGCAATTCCCTAGTGGGGACTGGGCTGGTCTGACGGGATTGTTGGGGGTGGTGGTTGAGGGCTGGGAGGTAGTTCTGCCGGTTGACAACTGACTCACCTGTTGAGGAAAAAGCTTCCAACTGATCCTGGGTTACCGGCGCTTGCTTGAGATGGTGCTGATGTTGTAGTGGCTGGAGAGCCTGTTCTATTAAGACAACCAACCCGTTGGATGTTGTCATTTAAAGATAGAAGCGGTGCTCCAGAAGATCTAGTGTTTACCATGTTAGGTAGGTTCTTCCCTTGTCAGAGGCTTTATAGGTGTTGATAAGAGGTTTGGGGAAAAGAAATTGGCTAAAAGCCCCTGAAGTGAGCACCAAGATGTGGTACTCTTACTATGGTGATGGGGGATAGTCAAAGGGTTGGTCAGTGACCTTGGTACTTTACAAGTTGGAAACCAGACAAGTAGTTGGTAGTACAAAAGCGTCTGAGCCTAGAAAACAACAAAGGTTTTAGAGTAGTAGCAACAGCAACTACTTGAAAGCAAATCCTCAACAAGTGACTTCTAGTCAAGCTTAGTTGGCAGTTTAGTTGATGGGAGGAGACTAGCCTTTGCAGTTCTTAAATTATACACTTAACAAAGTGATTGATGGTGTAGCTAAAATAAGGGGGGTAAAACGTATATTTTATTGAGAAGAAGGAGATGAGTTTATATACTATAACTTATTTGTTAGCTCAAGGTAAGTTGGTCATTACTTGGGGGTTGAGAGAGGGGTAAATGAATGTCAAACCACTAGTGATTGACACAACAATTAGGGGAGGATGGAAGCAGCCCCAGTGGCACAAGGGGGTTGAAGAGGCTCAAGGATGGAGAAGTTGGTTGGGTGTAACTGCAATTGGTTAACTGTATTAATTGATAGAATTAACGTCCAGTCGGTGAAGTCCTAATTTGGAATCAGGGCAGGTGGATAAGCAATCTGGAAGCAAGTTGGTGGAGTCCCAATCCAAAAGCCAGGGTGAATGAACAATCCAGAAGCTAGTTGGACTTGTATGAGGATCCAGCCACTAGTCTTAAATCATAATCATCAAGAACAACTACTATATTGGAAGGGAGATCAGGATCCTAGTACAATCAAGAAGTACCCAATGACAATCATAATTAAAGCAACCAACTGGTGATGAGTTTCACCACAGCAGGTTTGTTGGGGGGCAGAGGTATGGGGGGAGATGAGGGTGTCAAAACTACAAGGGCAGCCAAGGATTTCTCCTCATCCTGGCTGCTTAGTAGTTTTTTGACCGGTCCTCATTTTCTTCCTCAATATCTGCGTGATCAGTGTAGTCCTCCTCCTCTGGTTCCGCGCCTACAACCAAGACCTTGTGTGGGGATTTACAATCCCAAGAGAGATGTCCAGGTTTGTTACACTTAAAGCAAAGGCTTGCTGAGTTGTTCAAGGTACCAGGATTGGTCTCAACCGCCTCCAAACCATCAGTAATGAAATTTCTGGTTCTGGTTTCAGTGGGGGGTTTGGTTGTTCCTTTAGGTAGAGAGATTTCAAACTCCTCCTTGTAAGTTCTCAGCAATTGAATCAGGTCAGGAACTGTCTGTGTGGTGTAGATTCCAGACTTTAAGGCAAACGAGAGTTCCCTGTTGATCTGTACTGCAATAAGAAGTGCTAACTGTACATCAATGAACAACACTGCCTTCATGGAAGCCAAAGTATGTGCTTCCAAGTAGAATCTGGATGTAAACTCCTCCAAGGTTTCTCCCACCTTGAGTTTAGTATCTGCAAAGTCCATCTTCTGTCCTAGGAGGTCTTCCTGACTACCAAGCTCTTCCATCAATGCCCAAGAGATATTGGCGTAAGACCAGCCATTTTCTGGGAGGCAGGGTAGTATCAGTGTATGTGTGCCATTTTCCAGACAGTTGATTATGGTAGCGTCTTTAATAGCCTCATCTGCCCCATACATTGAGTTCTGGTATAGACAGAGGAACATGGCTATGTTACTTTTTCTGTCAAACCTGGGGATATTAGCTGGTTTGAAGAAGGGTGAAGTGTTATGGGTCACATTTGTAGCTGGTACAGCCTTCCTAATAGAGGAAGCAGGTCTTTTGTGGTTGGCTTTGGACGCAACCCTGTGTGCCTCTTCTTGTCGTGCTTTCAGATCTTGTACGGTATCTTATATGGTAACTGTGGCTGGACCACCATTCTCTGTCACCACCTCTAGCACTTGGATAGAACGGGGAAGCTTCCGGTTGGTCTCTTTGTTGCTATCCAGGCTGTGATATACTTCTTGCCCAGATGAGTTCCAGTAGCTGCCCTGGGATTGACGTCCAGTCTCCCTGTATTGGTGTTGGTTTGGAAGATTATCCAGCTTCTGTTCCAGTGAAGCCATTTTTCTGTTTTCTTTCTCCAACTGGTCTTGGATAGAAGCCATCAGGGCCCTGTGCTCATCCGGTCTGTTCATGTAGGCCCGTTTCTCCAGGAAAGTGACATCTAAGTCTTCTTCCAGTAGGTATATCCTCTTCTCCTGGTTGTTCAGTACCTCTTGGAGTTTTGTGATCTTCTCAGCGTTGGTTTTGTCTTGGCTCTGACACCAGCTAGACAAGGTGGCTTTCTCAGCCTGGAACCCATTGAGCTTGTGTTTGACTTTGCCAAACTCTTGGTAGATGAAATTCAAGTCAATGTCTGCTTCCTTCACTTCATGTTTTAATTTGGATATGTGGTTGTAGAGTTCCAATATATCTCTATTCATCATTGCGCTTGAAGGGGAAGGAGTAGTGGTCACAGGTTGGCTGGGCCTTGCCAAGGGTAAGACTGCTAGGCGTTGGCTCAATATGGTCACCTCCTGGACCAGCTCACAGATGACTGGCCCATTCTCTTTGATGTGTGACGCCACCATGGCAATTCAGTTAGAGTCCAACCCTTGGTGATGAAGGGTCTGGATCACTTGATGGGGGACCAGAGAGTCCAGTCCTTGCTTGACTGCTTTGGACCAGGAGATTTTGCTGTTCTGGACTGTCACTACTTCTGAAAGCTGATTGTTCATTAACTCAAAGTTGGTAGTCAGACTGTGGTATAACAGCTGAAGAAATGATTGCTGGTTTATCACTAGTATTCCCTGATCTTTTATCAAGCTCTTTAGGCACCCTAAGTGTACTTGATTATGGAATATGGCTGGGTGGGCAAGATGCTGGATGTAATCCTTCACATGCTCAGCAGTTCAGAGGTCCTTAAAAAGTTGATCAAGGTTTACCATGCTTATGTTACAAAATCTCTCCATGGATATCTCCACAGAGGGATGTTAGATGGCCAGCATTTGTGATTGTTTACCTTTGTTGTCTTCTCCTTTGTCTATTCTTGTCATAGATTGCTGGATGGCTTCTTTAGAGGGACTGGCATTAGCATCCACTTCCATGGGTGCAGGTGCAGTCAATAGTAGGGGGCTCCAGTTGCCAAGTGGTGAGGGCCGGGGGATATCATCCATGAGTTGTTGGAGTTGGACGAGACCACTGGGTAGGTCTTGGTAGGTGTTATTATTGTCACAATGAATCCCTCTCTCCACCAATAAGTAATCACAGGGGTTAGAAGGGCCAGGTGTTGGTTCAAAAATTGCCATGAGCGCCAAATGTTGTATGTTTAGACTATTGGGTATAGCTAGCAAGAATTAGCCCAGGTAATTGTTCAATTACTATACCTGAATACAGGGTAGTAAACCCAAAGTGGAGTGAACAATATATGGGGGTAAAAACTTATATTTATTTCATATAGAAACCAAGTATATATAGAGAGGTGGGAAATTGATAGAGGGGAAGTTGTTGGAATGGGAGGCCGGAGAATTAGGCCAGGATTGGCATCAATACCATAATCAAAATATCAATATGGACTATTGATTTTGCACCTAGAAGTGAGGATTGCTTGAGCAATTGGATTGTTGATATTACTTCCATTTAGATTTCCAGACTCAAGTGCCAAATAGGCGCTTTGATTCCAGAATTAAAGGTCTTATTTGTTGCCCCTTGGCGTAACCTCCAAGTTGCCAAATTACTGAAAGGATTCAATTGGAATCTAGAATGCTCTTAAATCCACTAATTCTAAATTGATTGGTCAAGCAATTGCCTATGTGTAATTGTGTTCCAGAATCTGACTTTGAACCTAATGTCCATCAAATTCATTACATTCTAGCGCATTGCAATACCATCTATTACGGGGATCAAACAATCCATATCCTAAACAGAACTCAACTTAAGTAAGACCTGAGACTTATGATGAAAATTACTCAGATAAGCCCCATGACCACTATGACATACATGTACAGTATGTGGCCTCCCATGATACTATATAATACCCTATATTCATATCCAATAAAGTATCATTCTCTTCTTGAATTTCCCCTTTATCTCGTTTTTTATACTTCCCAGAAGTATATACTTGATAGTGGTAGCACAGGTAGGTTATACACATCTATGCAACTTAAAGGAAAAATTCCTTCCAAGAAAAAATCCAGCAGATGGCACTCTCTACAGGCTGGAGAGACTAAAAAGAAGGACAGTACGTCCTTTTAAGTTTTGTTGTCTTCAACAACATCTTTGTTCCTACCAAACATTATAATCACCTCAATACTCATGGAATCCTGAACCCACCTCCAACTCCAATCCCATAGACAACTGAAATACCTAATATTGTATTCTGGTGCCTATGCTCATCAGAGATTGGAACACTTGCAGGATTATGTTGAGAGAACACCAACCTCTGGATCCAAAACACACAAAATAAGTCTACATAAGTGGGATATCCCTGCAGACTCTGGGACAGCAAGATTACCCTACACGTCACAGGGGCTGCCTCACGCTTTGTAAGCAAATAGTTTGACCAACATCCTGATCACAGTGAAGACTGGGATATGTTCAAAACTGCCTTCCTCAAAAAGTTTGCCATAAAAGACTGCAACATGGTGATCATGACAGAAATCAGAACTTTCAAAATGACAGGATTGAATTGAAGAGTACATTACAGCCTAAAAAAATCTATGTGACTGAGCCCCCAACACCATTAACTTTGACAAAGCTGGACCACAATTGGACTTCTAAAATGGCCTCCCCACACACATTATATTTCAGTTCAACATGAGACGCTGTAGGAACCTTCAGGATGTGTTCTTAGAAGAAAAAACGCTTCACAGAAATCTGACTACCTACATGTAATAAACAAACAAAAGGAAAGTCCCACAGCAAAAAAGTACCCTTGGCCTAACAAGAAAAACAACCAAAAAATAAGCCCCATACTTGAAACAGGAACTGCACCACTCAAGTTAATCAAGTGAGCACTAATAACACCACCAAGGAGGGAAAAGCTCAGGGGAGTGCTTAGGCAAGCTGCCCTCCCCCACTCTGAAAGACTTGTACAGGGACCAGGATTTGGACTCAATCACTGTGACGGAAATAACTGGATAATATGATGCCGTTTCTAAATGATGGGGAATAACCACCCAAATCCACATAGAATTGATGATTAACCACCAACGCGGCTTCAGATATTTTTTTGTGAATTTTCCAATTGTAACTCCAGGATTAAGTAGAACAATTAACTCTAACTAGAGTAAACCAAGATAAATGACCTGGGAAAGCATCAATGCATCTTCAGCGTAGAATTCAGGGCATTGAGAAGTGACCCAATTTTCATCTTCAGGAATGAAGGGAGGAGCTACAAAATTGGCTGGCATGAAATTAACATTTTGCGGCGCCAACAACAAAGTTCCTGATGCCGGGCCTCATCTTCCTGAAATGATTCTGTTCAGAATCAGATTGTACGGGATATACCGCAACAACCCAAGCACAGGATGCATTTTAAAATTTAAAATTAGAACTTGGGATAATTGATTTTTATTGAGTAAATTTAGGAGGACTCAACTCTTAGAGTTGAAACAGGGAAAATTATTCAATATATATCAGAAAAATTGACTAAGCAATACCACCTGAGTCTTGATCTCCTATTCCTTTGGCATCTTCAAGTAGGTATCTAGTCCAGGTTGCAAAGAACCCTTGTGTGACCAGTTTCTGACAACCATTCCAATTAATGAGCTTATATTGGGTGACCCTCATATTACGTTGATTTATCAACGTCAGTTTACAAGGGGGAGCTGGTTTCAGCTGGCATACCGGAGCAGCTGTGACCCATTTTCAATCGACCGTTTGGTTTAAATCCGTTAACTCAGTCAATTTTGATACAGGTTTTCCGGCCTTCTTACTTGGATGGACAATAGCCGGCATTATGGAACTTACCGTGACAATCACCATGATCCAAGTACCCTCTAGCAATCCTCTACTGTTTGCTGTCCAAACTGAAAATAAACTCCTCACTTATCCTTTCTGCTTTTGCAGATATCAGGGCACAGAAATATTTGACACTGGAGAAGACCAACCCCTTGTTGACAAGAAATTTTCCAACCTCATGAAACTACCCAAGGTCCAAAGCAATGTAAAGAGAGTTATCATGGCAGATAAAAGGAGCACACCAGTCACCAGAGAGGTGAAACCTTTTTGCACTCAAAATTTGCAAAGTACAAACTACCCTTAGTGGCCCAATAATATCAATACTCAAGTAATAAATTGTACTTGACCTGGACCAGATGAAAAAGACCAAAGCTCATATCAACTGGGATAGCACTACCCTCACCGTACAACAAGGTGAGATACATCATCATGTTTACCTGGCTCATCTTGACACCCTCATGAAGAACCATGTGTTTGTAAAGATCATGGAAACAGAAGAGGAAAAGGACCCCAGTAAGATCAATTGGAGCTCCTGATTGTATGAGGTTATCCACTTTAAAAATACAGAAGCCAGACGTGAAAGAGATCCAATTTGACAACAGCTAATCCCTGAATTTCCTTCTGTTTTCAAGAAAGGTTACCAGGGCCACCACCTAACCGGGGCATCCAGAATGAGATTGAACTCAAAGGGAGTGTGCCAAAAGCAGAACCTATCTACTGCCTAAAACCACAAGAATATAATGCCCTAAAAACCTACCTAGACAACGCACTCAAAAAGGACTAATAAAAGCTTCTAAATTTCTGTTTGGTGCAGCTGTCTTTTTTGTAGCAAATAAAGATAGAGGACTCTGCCTAGTCACAGACTACAGGGCACTCAATAAGGTCACAATTAAGAACAGGTATCCCCTGCCTCTGATTGATGACCTCTTTGACGCCCTGGGGGGTCCCAATCTTCACAAATATTGACTTGACAGCAGACTATCACCAAATCTGCACAAAATCAGAAGATATACCAAAAACAGCTTTCAGAACTAAGTATGGTTCCTTTGAATGTGTGACCCTTAAATTTGTCATGACAAACACCCCAAGAAACTTTTTAACCTTTATGAATGAAGTCTTCAAGGAACACATCAAAAAAGGGCAATCATCTACCTGGACGGCATAATCATATACAGTCTAACTGTAGAACAACACTGGAAAGATGTCTGCCTGATCCTCCACACTCTCAAAGATAACCAATTTATAGTCAAGCCCTCAAAATGGGACTTCTTCTCATCTGAACTCTTATTCCTAGGACACATGATCAGTAAGGATGGAATAAAACCAGACCCAGAAAAGATACAAGCCATAAATGACATTCCAGCGCTGCAAAATAAGAGCAAACTTTATACATTCCTAGGCATAGTAGCCTATGTCAGAAGATTTATCCCTGACTGGGGTGCCTTGAATGCACCCCTATCTGCAATCACTGACAAGACAACCAAATTTTTATGGACACTGTTAAGAGACCAGCATTTCTGACAGCTAAAAGAGGGCATGGTCACTGCCCCCACCTTACAATATCCAAACTGTGAAGTAATATATGAGCTATAAACTGATGCATCTGATTACGCAATAGGAGGAGTACTCCAAATTCAAACTTCAGAAAAGGATTTCCTCCCTGTAGCATAAAAATCACAAAAGCTGTCTGATGGTGAGAAAAGATACCCAATACATGACAAAGAACTGGTACAGTAGTTTTAAAAGCTATGGTGACAAGCAAAAACAATCCAGATTTAAACAAAATGAACTCAGATTTAAACAAAATTAAAAATAAATGAATTTATATTGGTTTAAAATAGATTTGGGCTCATTTAAATTTTGCTTAAATCTGAATTCATTTTGTTTAAATCTGAGTTCATCTTGTTTATTGCCATAGATTTTAAAAACTACTGTAGCTATTGTCCACTGTTTAATGAAGTGGAGATGTTACCTGAAAGGTGCAAAAATATTCAAAGTGCTAACCAACTACAAGTCATTGTATTCTTCAAGACTCAACAACACCTATAAAGAAGACAATCTGAATGACTGAGCCTTATTCAAAAGTACCCCATGATAATCAAATACAAACCAGTCAAAGAAATGCTTACTGCAGATGCCCTATCAAGGCTATACCATAAACATATCCTATGTACTGATGGAGACCCCAATTGGCCCATGTTGATCATTGTGGTGCTCAAGGGTTCTGAGGGTGAGGTTAAGGTAGCTGAGCAGCAACTGAGGGAACACAGCAAGACTAATATCTCCTTACTCAACAAAACCACTATATTTGGGTTCTGCAAGTAAACTAAGAATGTTAAGTCAGTTGTTATGTCTGTTTGGTAAAAATGATGTCTTTATTGGGGCCTTCTGGGAGTCTTTTATAGTTATAGGGGTAGGAGGGAAAATAAAGGGTGATTCATCCTGAATGAGGTCTAGACTAACAGGCACTAAGCTATTCTTGAAGGGCTGAAACATTTAGTAGAATATACAGAGAGAAAGGGCTTAGATTGGGTGAGATATGAACATCTGAACATGTGATCTTGGGGTCAGGTGGTCACAGCAAAAGTAGGGCCAGTTCTAGAGAATTTGGTGTAGAGCAGGGTTTCAGAATGCTCTCCTAAAGGGTCAATGCTTGGCAAAAAGGGGTGGATCATCACTATACCAAATTACATAGTGGGTGTGAGTGATGGGTCAATCATTGATGCATCTGCGGCTAGCTGCAGATACGTCAATGGGTCAATAATCACCATATGCAAATCCTTCTTTATTTTGGTCATTGATTGCCACTATGAAAATCAGTTTGATGTGTCACCCTCTGGAGCATCTGCGGCTAGCTGCAGGTGCGTCAATTAGTCTCTAATCAGAAATACTCTTATAGTCTTTGGAGGGTGACTCTCTGATGCAAAACACAAAAAAGGCCAGCAGTTCCCCTTATACTTTCCAAATAAAGAATAAGTCTCATTAAAGTAATATTGAGGAGTGGCACCCTGAACCACAATCATGGGGAATCTTCTAGAGGGGTTCCCACCTGGTACACCAATGGGCATTCAAGAGAACGTCCTCAAGAGCAAACATATGTTCAAAATGTATATGGTACTTTACACTGCATACTACCAAGTGGTGATACTGTACCCTACGTGTTGTCAACACAAAATATTGACACAATCATTTGATACCACAGAGATATGGGACACACCTGTAGCAGTAACTTACATGAATACCTCAAGACACGCTACTGGTGGCCCAACACACTGGATGATACCAAGAAAGTACTAGAGCAATGCAAAGTATGTGAAAAGTACGCCTGAACCAAAGCTCCACCCAAGTCAGTAGTACCTGTATCCATCACACAACCCTTCAAGGTATGGTTGTTGGATATTGTGGGACCTATGCCCGGTGAAAGCAAAGGCAAGAAGTACATCATCACTGCCATCAACTATGCAACCAGATGGCCTGTAGCGCAAGCCACAAAAGAACACAAAGGCAATGATGTGAGACAATTTATTGGGAAAGAAATCATAGCCAAGTTTGGGAAGCCTGATCTCCAGATCAAAGATAGAGGCACCAAATTTAAGGCCATTGACACCAATATCTATCTTGCCAACAATGGAATAAAACACGTCACAGCCAGCCTATATAACCCACAAGCAAATGGACGCATAGAACAACTAAACGGCTCTCTAGTGGAAGCCCTCAGTAAGTTATCTGCCAATAATCCAAAAGCCTGGGTCAAAATGCTACCAACCGTCCTTATGGTCTGCAGAACACGAGTCAACTGCAATAGGGGCAAAAGCCCTTATGAACTTGTCTATGGTCAGAAACCCTCACTTGTCAGTACAACCACGGGACCACGACTGCCACTTCCAAAGAAGATACCATACAGTAATGACCCAAAAGTACTACAAGCCAGAAAGGACCAAGAAGTGATGGAACAACAAAGGGTTTGGCAGGAAGCAATCTCATTGCAACAAGAATGGTTCCAAGTCAGAGACGAGATCTGGGTCGTTAATCAGGACCAACACAAACTAGACCCAGGACTACGCAGACCAGGCATTGTCATGGAAGTTAAGCCCAATAACACCTACCTCATCAAAGGGATTGGAGCTTGGACTGAACTGAAACGTATGCACCACAACCAACTCTGCCTGTGTAAAGCAAGAACAGCGCAACATAATTCCTGGCTCCCTGTACCCAATGCCAAACTAGACCAATATCAAGCCTGAATCCCTGACACTCTCAAGAAAATTCCCAAGGTTCCACCTTCCAGCACCCCAGGGGAGATGTTGCAACATCTATGACTACTCCCTCTAGGGGAATTAATTCCCAGAGCAACTTGCTGAATGATTTCCCAACTAATTATTAAGTCGGTGGCGCTATTATCATTTGGCCATCTATTATGGGGATCAAACCTTTTGAGTCCTAAGAGGAAAAATTACTCAGATAAGCCCCATGACCACTATGACGTACATGGACAGTATGTGGCTTCCCATGATCCTGTATAATACTCTAAATTCATATCAAATAAAGTATCATTCTCTTCTTAATTTTCCCCTTTATCTTGTTTATTATACTTCCCAGAAGTATATACTTGACAATACTAAAGATTAAAAAACAGTATTTATAGAGGGAGCTATATTTATTTTTGCAAAGTTAAAATTTTACATGTTAAAGAATTTATGGTTGGACCGAAATTAACTGGAAAGCACCTGTAGTGAAACTAATTGGTAGTATTCCTACCCCCATCTTTAATCTAAGATGTGGCAGGGTAAAACTTTCGGCATGAAACCCTGTATTTATGGCCGTTTTGAGATTGCTGCGGCATTTTCTTGATAATTTTTTATAAAAATACATTTTCAGTTTTAGCTTTTTATGGTAAAAACTTTATTTTTATCAATGGTTGCGAAATTCAAAGAGATAATATCATAACTAAGGGACTAATATGCAGGTTTTCATACAAAGAAATGATGTAAAACTGTAAATAATATTGAGCAAAATATCAATAATAACTTAGATGGGATGATCATTAGATTTTAATGAGAAGACAAAAAAGAGTTAACTTCAAACCCCTCTTACTTTTGAATATGAATGGCGCCATCCAACTCGATATCGAAGTTTTTATAATACTTATTACCCTCCTGAGTAAATTTCTGACAGAGAGATTCAGGAAGCTGTACAGAGAATCCAGGAATCAGTGTGAATCTACTCTTGATTTTGCCTCCTTCGCTTTCAAGGGTTGAGTAAAAGGCTTCATCGAGATTGAAAGCATTCTCTTCGCCGTCAGCTTTATCTTTGAGGGTCACAATGTAGTTGTTCTCTCCTCGTTCCACATTACAGATATCCTTTGGGCTACTGGCAGGGGATTGGGCAAAGACGTGCTGCGTAAGGAGCGGCATCCCAAGCAGCGAAGAGCAAACAAAGCTAAACAACTTCATGGTGAGATCAGGAGAAAGAGACGAATGATGGGATTCATGAGAGAGGCATGTATATATACCCTGCGTTAGTCGTATAAACCTCACCATTCGCATATCAGATAAGCTATGCTAAGCCACTTGTGCCATAAGTTCAATCTATTCTTTTTTATGCAGATATGCCACTGGTACAGCTTCTGATGAAGTGGATACTGGCTTGGGCAACTAGGAACTTAACATCTTGAAACAAAATAGATTTTAATTTAGAGTTTATAAGAGAGCGGATAAATTTGAGGATCCCAAATGCTAAGAAATAGTGACATCATATTTTAATCATATTCACATAAAAGCGTAGATTTTACTTAGTATTTATATTGGATGTGGTAAAAAGCGTGGATCTACAAGAAACATAAGAATAAATATGGGTAGAACTGTTTCAAGTTGATCTAGAGCAGCAATTTGATGGCAAATGGATCGAAAGTTTGGCCCTGAAAGCAATCAATCTTTCGAGAGTGCCATTTTGTTTATCCAATATAATGATCGGTGAACTTCTCAGAGCCTTATCGAGTTAATGAAAGGAGTAATAATTCTTCACCGCATCTCGTTGAAAGCCAGCATTTTAGATTAGGTTTATAAAAGTGCGGTGAAAAGGGTCTTACTAATCAACCCAAATGACATCTTTAAACCAGAACTATTTTCAAAGCAGGAGTCAATAGCAGTGAAGTCATGTTGTAATGCGGAAGTACAGATACGTGATATTTAAGAAATATAAAGGTAAGGTTGACTGAAGTCATTTTGGGTTAATATAGTGGTTTCGGAATTGTACTCAAAATCGGATATTCAACACGTCATCGAATTCGGCATCACAATGTCGCTTTAACCAATAAACAAAATGAAAAAAGGATTAGCGAGCATGAGATAATGCCAATAAATTATTAGCTCATAGGATTGATTAAATATATGTAAATATTTACCACGTTATCAATTTGATTGGTTTTAAAGTAATCATCATTAGGGCTATGCCATCATTTTCCGGAAGCCGCTTTAGAGAGGAACGGCTTTCCGGAACAAAGATATGCCCACCCTGGTCGGCTTTTAATCGGCCCGCTGTAATACAACACTTGGAAAATGGGGTTCTACAAGTCGTGTAGGTCCAAAAAGACAGCTATAGAGAAAAAGTGTAGGCCTGGTCTGTATGGTGATACAGGGTAAAGTCCGGATAATTTTTAAAGCAGCTGGAATGGCCAATATTAAGATTTTAGAAATGTATATGTGAATTTATTGAGTAATAGACCGATTTATATACTATTGGTTAACTACTAAACTGGGAAATATGGGGTAGGGTTGCCTGTTGCAATCAACACCCAGGGACCATGGCACTCTTTTAGAAGATTTGGATGTGAAATCCCAAGGAATTGTTTTTTGTCACTCCGTGATTAATTCCCACTGGTGTTCCAGACCGTATACAGTGCTACCCGCCAAATTTGGCTGATGCGACACAAAGAAGCAGCCAAAAATTCTTGCTGCCTTCCTGCTAAAAGCCTGCTCCCAGATTTCTGGAGATGTGTAGCTTTCAAGGGTTGGCTTTGGAGCAGCAGCCTTCATATTTGATTGTATCTTTACCAATCACTATCCTTTACTTTTTTGCTGAATAATTATAACCTATAAAAAGGAGTGTATATAGTTTAAATTAAAACAACTATTCGATTAAATGACTTCGTTGCAGATAAGTTTCACCAAGTATTGAGAGTTATCTAAATCTTACAAGTAAGGTGAGTTTAATCACCTAACCAGAACCAAAGCTAGAGTGAACTACTATGAATGATTTAAATAAGTTAATTTAAACATTTTCTTTAATAATATACCCTTCTGTTTCAATTGAAAGTGATTTTTTATATTTTTAGTTAAAGTGATATTTTTTGCATTTGCTAATCAGCTAAACAGGAAACTTTGAAAGTTATAAAATAACTAACAATTCCGCAATTTAATAGATATGATCTTTATTCCTATATCTATATAAATTCAGTATTCAAGCTATCCACAATCATAGCTCTGGTTTCTTTGAGTTTCTTCAGGATTAAAGCAGGCATATGATCCCTGTGTATGCCAAGTAGATCAACAGCCCCATTGAATTCACGCTCTGATGCTGCACTTGTTGCTTGACAAGCAGGTATACATCTTGCTATCTTATTGAAATTAGAGTACTGCATAGAATTTTCTTATAAAAATCTAAATATGGTTAACAAAGATTAATATCATGTTTGCCTCCTAATAAGTAGAGATATACATCATAGCAACATCAATTTTTAAACATGGTGCTCATTAATTACATGTTTCTGAGCTAATTTTTTTGAGCTAAAAAAATGCATCACAGCTGTTTTTTGGGTACAGTGTCAGTATTTTGTGATATTTCACCTGCTGGTTGCAGATGATAGCCTTGTAGATTTCCTTAATTGTATTTTCAGCTAGGTCATGTAGTTCAAGAACTCTTTCTTTAAAACAAAGGAGCTTTTACACAGGATCAAGTCCTTGTTTATTAGTAGTAATAGTAATATAAATATTTACCTATTACAACAAAAAGATCTGTGGTGTAGTAGGTAGAACCATTTCCCCCTTTTAAATGCTTTTCCAACTGGTGACTAAAAGCCATGCCCATGTGAGAGTACACCAATCAGAGACTGAAAATGAGCTTTCACATCAAGCTCATCTACTAGTACTGAGGAAAGAGGATATGAGTTTGATTGTCATACTAAATAAGTTATCCTTTTTAAATATGGCTAAATTACTTGCCAAGTTATTATAACACTTTCACTGGAGAGCTTCATTGGCTTCTTCTGAGATCACATCACACATAGCTATTGTGGTGCTTTTAAACTACAAGTAGGAGATAGAGGGTTGGTTGATGGACTAAACAATTGGTAATGGGGTGATAATTAAGACTTATCAGTTGGTTGGTATAACTTAATACAGTACAGGTCAGAAACCAGACAGGTACTTAGTAGTATCAATGTATTGGGGCCAACAGGAACAACAAAGGGTTTAGAGCAGTGGCAACAGCAACACTCAAAAGCAACTCCTTAAGTAGCAACTTTAAGTTAGTCCAACTAATTGGAAATTCAGTCAAGATGAAGAAGACTAGCCTTTGTTCCCTAAATTATACACTCAAAGAAAATGATCAATGGTGTAGCTAAAAAAAGGGGTGTAAATGTATATATTTATTATAAGAAGAAGAGGGCTTTATATACTACAGCTTACTTGATAAATCAAGGTAAGTTGGTCATTTCATGGGAAAAGGAAGGGGGAAATGCAAGCTGAACAGCTGGTGATCAGCACAGCAATCAAGGGGAAGGTGATAATAGCCCCAGCAACACAAGGGGGTTACAGAGGGCTTAAAGCTGGGGTCTTTGGTTGACATCAGTTGTCAATTAACTGATTGGTTGATAAATTAAGGCCTCAATTAGTTTAAATCCAATAAGGAAGCTAGTTGGTAGACTTGGGCAATTTGGAATGACTTTGAATTAAGAGACAATCAGGAACTCTTACAATTCTGGAAGTAATCAAACAAAAGATCTGGATTGATTGACCGACTGGTGAAGGTTTTCACCACAGCTATCAATTATATACTTCTGAGAAGTATAATAAACAAAATAAAGGGGAAATTAAGAAGAGAATGATACTTTATTGGGTATCAGTTTAGAGTATTATATAGCATCTTGAGAAGGCGCATATTGTCTTTGTATGTCATGAAAATCATGAGGCTTGTTCAAGTAGTGTTCTGCTTAGGACTCAAAAGGTTTGATCCCCATAATAGATGGGTGATTGATAAGAGTGTCACCAACTTAATGATTAGTCAAGGAATCACTCAGGGAATTACTTTCCCAATAGGGAGTAGTCAAAGATGTTGCGGCATTATTAAAAATATTTCATTTTATTAAATAAAGCCTTGACTGTTACAAAATTAACAACATCAATGTCCCACAGGTATTAACCCACACCCTGACACCAAGTGGGGGCTGCAAAATTGCACCTGCATCTGGTTTTGCTTTTAAAATAGTGAAATTACATGTTCCAAAATGATTCCCACTGCCCCTGGTGAGCTTAGATGGCACTGGAAAGATTATTTTTAGCTTCTAGTTGCCTATTTTGAACCCAAGCCCTTTAAATAATTTGGTATTTCCAATTGAGAAGCAGCCAGTGAATAATGCAGCTCAAGCCTGATGGGGCGTACCAGGCCAGGCCATAAATAGCAATCAAATTGCTAAAACTTCTATGACACCTGCAGCCCATCTTTCAGCAACCAATGTTGAGCTGGGCAGAGATAAACCACTGGTAGGCCAAACAGCTATACTTGCAAGGCCAATAATAGCAATATACCTGCCAACTGGATGGCAAAAAATCCTGATGCCCAAACATGCCACCCATATAACCAGAGGAAAGCATGAAGAAGCACCTGCAGCTAAGTAGCTAAAAAAGCCCAAAAAGGCCAGTGAGATTGTTTATTGTAATTATTTCCAAATAACCTCTTATTATGTCTTTTGGTTCACCAAAACTTTACATTATTTGATTCTTGTACTCTTCCATCTGTAACATCCCAAACATCTCCAACCTCAATCAGAGTATAGTGTAGCAACTGAACCAATGATAGTTCAGTATTTGATTGAGGAAGACAACAGTCCAATAGAAAGGACAATAATGAATAGAATAAGATAAGGTTTATTAATTGATATCATGACTAATATGCTATATGGGAAAATCCACAAGGCCACCAGGGGGTGGCACAGTGGCAGGTTCCATGTGAGGTTCAGAGCCAAGGAATAACTTGCACGGGGATCAGCAAAGTTGAATTGGCAACACTCCTAATTAGGAGATAGTGCCCACAATTTGACTTCACCTGCAGGCTGATCCATACTATTTGATACGTCATGGGATGACTCATCAAGCTCCCACCTGTGTATTGTGAGATACTGTGACCGTGCAACAGTCACTGTTGAGTATTTACCTAAATAAATACTCCAAAATATAAAGGTGATCTGTTTTTGTTGCTTATTTAATATAGATAGGTTTGACTGGAATCCTTCCTATAAAGGATTTCTGGAAATTGGGGATCTATATTTTGTAAAATAATAGAATATGGGGTTTCAGTTAGGCTGTACTAACTAGCAAAATTGAGGTAAGATTGGCCAAGATAAATCTTGGGGACTAGATGTCTTGCAAACCTTTTAATTAACTCTGAAGATTAATTAAACATACCCGCAGATGTGATTAATAATGATTTAAACATTGGGCCAAAATGGACTTGATTGTGTCAAGTAAAGACTAGGTGTCTTTAAACCAAGTTGATTAATCACGTAGATTAACCAGTCTAATTGACAGGTCATCAATTAACTGAAAGAAACCAAATACATGCAAAGGTGCATAGGTATTCAGGTTTGATCAGCTTGTTGCCAGTTGGAACATTGATAGCTGAGTTTTGGGATGTGTATATTCCACAGGGTTTTGGCACCAGGAGCTGAGAAAGCTCCATGCCAAATCAATACATTGAGACAAAAAGTGTCATGTGATTTCTTCTCATTATAGGTTAATTCTCATAGGTTGATAAATGCAGGGATCTTTTGGATAAAGATCTGGGTTTGGATGACATGAATATCATAGACCACATGACATGAATCAAAGGTTGATTCAGGAACTGGGGGGGGGGGGTTTGCCAAATATGCCCTAAATGGTATATAAGCAAAAACAGCTAAAATTTAATAAAGATATATTGTCAATTTTGACGCTTTCCCCTTAATTACTTTTTCAATTATCATGTCATCTTTTTTATTGTTCAAAGAGAAAAATTTGGAGTACTTTTTGTGGAAACAGCTGCTGCCAAGAAGGAAGTTCCAATAAATTCTCTCAAGGAAGCTTGGGAAAGTCTGGAGATGACAAAGATTGTACCCCGGGAGTCTTTGATAGAAGTGAAAGCCACGTTCAAAGAAGTATATTCCAATTACTTTGCAAAAGAAGGAACTCCTGCTCAAGGAAATCAAATATATGTGTGGGATTTTTGGAACCTGTTAGTAGGATTTGACAAAATTTTACAGCAGGTGAAAGCCAAGGAAAACCGTGAGATTGAGGCCCTAAGAGCAAGATAGGAAAAGAGTGTCAAGATAATGGCTAGATGGTGGGATGACAACAAAGTGTTGTCCCATAAAATTGCCTCCCTGGAGGCAAAGCTCATCAAAGCTTTGTCACAGTGAGGTTACAACAATAAGAGTCAGCAAGGGCAGGATAATGGTAAGTTGGACTGGTTGAACCTGGATCCTTCACAGATATGTTGGCAGGCAAGAGGGGAATCTTGGTTGCAACACCCCCTTGCCCCATGTTTGTTGTTAGGTACCAGGATTGGAACTTGTGGGAGATCTGGGAAGGTCTGCACAAAGAGTCTTTGGATGGGAATGGCGCAACAGGGGCGCAAATAGTCATGGTGGAGTATCTTGGTGTTTCCTTGGGCGTTTTAAAGCTGGGAGGTATGATTGTCATAGACAGCAGCCACCTTGAAGGGTCTGAGGTGATTGGGTTCTAATTTGGCCAAGTTAGGATTGAGGGCGTAGACAGGATTGCCTACAGCATACCTTGCTTTGAGGTGTCTCATCCCCCTTGATCCTTTCTTGTTTGATGTCACGGGCCTTGGATTGCCATTGACTCAGAGAGGGGCAGTTACAAGGGGAGGTTTTGCGGGAACGGTAGACTGTAGCTTTCCCTGTCCTACCCCTGTCAGACCATCAGGGGTCCCAAAGGCCAAGGCGCTGGGGCTGAAGCCTGTACTCCAATTGATCCTGGCATATAATATGGGTAGGGAAGTGGGTAAGTGTTCAGTCCAGGCGATGTTTGGGTGCTTCTGAGAGAGCTTGGCAATTAGTTGCACCAGTGAGCCATTTAGGTGTTATACGCGTCTGTTGGCTTGGGGGTGGTATGGTGTGGTGAATACTTGTTTGAGGGTTGGGGTAAAATAGCTATGATCTATAACACTATTTACCAGCTTCTGTTGGCCAGACTAGGCTATAGGACATACCTGTCGGCCATAGGTCAAAGATGTTGACCAGACCATTCAACATGTTACATATGTTGCTCAGATGAAGTATAAGTGTTTTGTTAAACTTTCTGTTCAATAATATGTCCAGATTATGACCAATTTGCCACAATTGCCTTTGGAACAACCAGTTGCTAACTGACACTGCTGATATAACTTACAACCACTCTTGTTAGTTGTAATCTCCACATGAAACTGTAGCAACTAACTTGACTGATCATCAATATTTCATATTGTTGATCAACATTTCAGTTGGCTATCATCTCACAAATGCCTATATAATCTTCACTTGACTTATGTAATAAATTAGAGGTTTTTATTGTAAACTGAATACTGTTGTTTCTCCTTTAACTTTGATAAGTTACTTGTCAAATGCCTTTGCAGAGGTGCAGACCTTGGGTCTGTACAACCTATGATAGATCCTGTAAGCTATAAACAGATGTTGAGCCCATGTTTTCAACACTGTTAATATAGAGACACATAGGGACTATAAGTCTGCTGTATACCACTTATTAATTCTGAATCATCTCTTCCCCTTCCCCAGTATCCATTGTCTGTCCGGATTCTGACTGATTAACATCCGCCCATTCCTCTGCCAACCCTGTTCTGACTCTGTTGTCTTGTTGCCAACCAACAACTGAATCCTTCCCAAAGTATATATTGTCTATCTGGTATCTGACTGACTACTATACAATGACTCTGTATATTTTCCTGTTGCCCAGTTATCAACTGACACCTGAACCTCTTCTGCTATTGTTAAAACTATGATCTTCATATATTGACATTAGTCAAAGTCTCCTCAGTTTTATGCTGGCAAGGCATATTCTGCTGTACTCCACCTTGCCTGGTGCTCAAATATATAAGTGCTGCTTAAGCCCAGCAACCTGTTAGAGCAGTCACCACAAGGGTGTTCTTGACTCAGTATGCTTTTATGACATTGCACACAACTTCAGGTCCCCCATTAATGATAAGCTGCTTGGGGCGTCCAAAGTACGCTACACTATCTTTTCCAATAAACTGAGTGATGGTTGTGGCCGTATGATTGGTGGTTGCCCATGCCACTGGCCAGCGGGTGAAGTAGCCAATAGTGGTGATGATGTACTTCTTGACCAACTTGTCCTCAGATAGGGGACCAACAATGTCAAGGGCCCACTGTTCAAAGGGCTTCATGGCCCTGATTGGCAGGACTGACTTGGGTGGAGGGGTTTAGATGTGTTCTTTTCACACAACACACATTTGAGGAGGTCCAGGCGCATACAGGGCCACAAAAACGTGAGGATCATGATATCAAAGAGGTTATGCCCTCTTATATGGCCTAGGATACGGTGGTGACACAATATGGTATCTCCTTGCTGTGTGGTGGGATGTAAAGTGTCATCTCCCCTGTCTCTTCTTGGCAGCACACATTTACTGCATCTGTGAACTTTCTTTTGCTATTCTTTAACTTTGAAATGGTTGCTGAGTTGAGCCTCTTGTAGCAGGTGGCCTCAGGGCAAGTATGGAGCATGGGCCATCCCAGGTCTAACCTGCCAACTCCTGTGATGGATGCTAAATACAGTCTAGAGAGGGCATCAGCTGTGACAAGTTCTTTTCCAGGCTTTTGTTCTAATCAGAGTTGATACAGGGACAGGCGTTCAACCCATCCTGCTTGACACTAGGTCAAATACAACTGAATGTTGAATTATTGAAGGGAATCATGGTTTGTTAGGAACCACAGTGAAGAGGTGGCACCTTCTAGGTAACAGTGCTATTTTTTGACATAGTGGACAGTTGCAGTTAGATCCATGTTGTGTATGGGGCAGTGTTGTTCTGTGTCAATGATCTTCCTATACCTGTATGATACTGGGAGAAAGGTGCCCCCATTGGTTTCTACTCACAGCACACCCTATAGCCCTGCCAGAGGCGCCAGTCTCAAGTTTGTACTGGTAATTATAATCAGGAAACTTTAGTATGGATGTGATGGTGAGTTTGTGTTTGAGCTTATCAAAGGCCTGATTCCTTGCAGGCGTTCATCAGAAACAATGTTTAGCGTTTAACTGCTTGATGAAGGGGGAAATCAGCTCCCCACAGTTGGGGATAAACTTACGTGCTATGCAGCCATGCTTAAGAATGTACACACCTGGCCCATATCAGTGAGAGGTGACATTTTGATGATTGCCTTGATCTTGGTGGGGCTGGGTTTCATCCCTTGAGCAAAGATAGTATGCCCAAGGAACAGCAACCCTGACCTAACAAATTCACACTTTAAGGTCTTGGCCTTCAGTTGGTGCTTGTAGAGGGTAATTAGTACAGCTCACCAATGTTGGAGGTGAGAAGTTCAGTCCTGACAGAATATAATGGCGTTGCCAAGGTAAACCACAACACACTTACAATTCAACCTTCCTAAAGCTGTATTCATGAGCATGGCAAAGGTGGATGGCATGTTGGTCATGCCAAAGTTTATAACACAGCACTCAAACAGCCCATAGTGTGCTCAAAAAGGCTGTCCTTGCATCATCCTCCAGGGCAATGTAGACCTGGTTGTACTTGTAGTGAGTTAATCTTACTAAAAACCTTTGCGCTCACAAGTGTATCAAATAGGCCATCAATTAGCAGTAGGGGGTGCTTGTTCTTACAGTAACTTTGTTTAGGGCGCAGTAGTCAGTACCCAACCAGAGTAATCCATCCTTTTTAGTTACAAAGAAGACTGCAGCTCCGTACAGAGAGAGGGGGACATACAAAGCCCTTGTCCCAGGGGTCCACAAGGTGCTGTTGAAGCATTTTGTCCCCCTTGGGCAACATACAGTAGAGCGGGCAAGCCTCTGGCAGCAACCCTTGCAACTGTACAGCATGTTGGATCTCTCAAGGATGAGCAATCAGTCTAGCGCTCTGCTGAAGATGCAGGTGAACTATTACAAGAGCTCTGGCAATGCTGGTGGGGGTGTTTTGTTCAAAGGGGCTGGCAAAACAGGTCCAGAGAAGACCACTTTGGCCAGAAATTGGTTGTAACCTAACCCCCTTTGAACCTGCCAGAGTCCTCCTTGGTTATCTGTACAGAGATGGTGATGTGGTGAGCTTGTTTTTAACCAGGAGGATTTGAAAACCTACCTGTTCCTATTGAGAGCAATTGCAGAGGTATACAACCAATATAGGGCAGTTTTGACACAACCATTTGAGCCCATCAATAACATTGTGGCTGAGTCCAGTCATTATTGGGGCAGAGAGCCTAGCTTGGACGTCCCCCATTCTCACTGAGAAGGAAACCATGTTGTTAGTGATGGTTAAGCTGAAGGGATCTGCCGCTGGTGCTGTTTTGGAGCAGCTGGGGACCCAATCTTTTTGCTGGGATCCGGTGAATCCCTGGCAGGCTGTGTGGTAATTGGCCCAGGATCTATCAGCAGCCTGCAGGTGTTCTTGGGGAAGGGATCAGCCAAGGGAGGGATTTCATCTGGGGGATGGTTAGGTTAGAGGGCATGTCATTGCTGAGTACCTGGAGTAGGTTCAAGGTTTCCACCTGGGGTAGGTTGTAGTGGCAGGGGGTCCTGGCCAGGATTAATCAGGAGTATGGGTCAAGCCGGGTTGCTGAGCCTCTGGTGTATAAACCCCCAGGATTTTCCTGGACCCTTGATCTGGGCTAGTTGGAGCTCCCCGTCACAAGGGCAGTTGGTCCCATTTCCCTGCTGACCAGTTTGGCAGCGCCCCAATTGGTTGTGGGTGCAACCAGGCCCAGACTGTCACGGTAAGTTCCATAATGCTTGAATTATTTGGCCAAGTAGGAAAGCTCAGAAATCCAGAAAGCCTTTAACAAAGCTGACTGATTTAACGGACTTGAATCAAACGGTCAATTGAAAATGGGTTACGGCTGCTCCAGTCTGCCAGCTGAAACCAATTCCTCCTTGCAAAATGGCGTTGATAAATTGAAATAATTTGAGGGTTACCAGATATGAACTTATTTATCAACATGGTTGTCAGAAATTGATCACCCAAGTGTTCTTTGCAACCTGGACCAGATAATCACTTGACAATGTAGAAGGAATAGGAGCCCAGGATCCAGGTGGTATTGCTTAGTCAATTTTTGATATATATTGAATAATTTTCACTGTTTCAACTGTAAGAGTTGAGTCCTCCCAAAAATTTACTCAATAGAAATCATATATCCCTTGGTCTAATTTACATTTTAAAATGCATCCTGTGCTTGGGTTGTTGCGCTACATTCCCTACAATCTGATTCTAAGCCAGATCATTACTGGAAGATGAAACCTGCAGTTGGAACTTTGTTGTTGGTTCCTCTCAATGTTAATTCCATGACTGCTAATCTTGGAGTTTTCCCCCCTGTCTTTGAAACAGGAAGTTGTGTTGCATCTAAATGTCCTGAATTTTATGCTGAAGACACTCTGATCCTCTTGCCAACCATTTATCTTGGGCTACTTTGGTTAGGATTAATTGTTTTACTTAATCCTATTATCTCAATCAGAAATCTTATAAAACAATATCTGAAGCCACGTTGGTGGTTAATCATTAAACCTATGCGGATTTGGGTGGTGATTCCCCACCATTTAGAAATGGCTTCATTGTGACGGTTCACTTGTTTGGTGGTTTGCAGGCGGGGCTAATGTTGGCCAAGTAAAAGTTTGGTTGTTTGTTGAAGGTAGAGGCCTAGTAGGGAATGATGGCTACTAGGGAAGGTAAGGCTTAGCTAGTAGGTGTAAAGACTACTAGAGGCAGATGTTGTCTCCACCCAGAAGAAGATATTAGCTGCTGTGGGCTAGAGGTCTTCACCCAGCAGGGAACTGTGGCTGCTTGGGGTGAAGAATGAGATAGTTCAGCAGGGAACTTTTTCTGCTTGGGATGGAGAGTGATCCAGCCTGATGGGTAGTATTTGCTGCTCAGGCTGGAGAATTTTTAGACCCTGGCAGGTAACACGGGCTGCCAGGGTAGAAGTATGTGCCAGCATGGTAGGGGACACCTAGCAGGGCTGTAAGTTTTGGACCCCTGGCGGGTAGTGCGGGCTGCCAGGGAGGGGAAGAGCTTTGAGGGCTCTACGTACCCTGATACACTTACAGGAGGTCTGTGAGCAAGCATCCTACCTAACAGACTGGTAGGGTGTCCTTGTTTATGCCCCTATGGGAGCTTTGGGGGGGACCCAAAGTGGGCATTGGAGGGTACAGATTTGCTCGGAGGTGTCATTAAGGCGGTTTGCTCAAGGAAGCAGCTGCAGAACTTGGTTTGATCAGGCCTCTGGGAAGTAAATCTGATTACTTTGCAACTGAAAGCCCATATTTAATCACCTGGGTGAGTAAAAACAACACATATACATTGATCTATGGTTGAATGGCCTAAGTGGATTGCCACTTGTGAGGGCCCAGTTAAACGCCAGTTCAATGTAGATTCATGCCTGGGTCTACAGGTTCTGGTAACAGGGACTGAGATAAAGAACCAAGGTGGTTCACGGAATCAGCAGAGAAGACTAGTAAGAAGGACTGTTTGATCACAGTGAAGTCTAGTTGAGGGACTGTTGGTTCATATTGAAGTTTGGAACCAAAGAGGGTTCTTTGTGCAGGTGGAACCAAGGTGGTTCCTAGTGAGGATAAGTTGAAGGTCTCAGAGATCATGATACAGGAGTAGTTGGTCATGATAAATGATTATCCAGAGGACTTATGAGCTGTTGGAGACTGAAATGAGCTGGCAAAAGGACCAGAAGATGATGGTGAAGGAGTGGTGGTACGGAGAAATGAGCCAAGATTTTGCTGAATTGATTTTCCAAAGTGGGAAAATGTGGAATGTTTTGCCTTGGTTTAGTATTAAAATCAAGAAGGAATGTGGATAGAAATGTGGGTAAGATATTTATTTATTGAGTTTCTAGGATAGAAGAAGATATGTTGCTATGTGAGCTGGATCCAAAGTTGTTTTGGTGGGACATTTTCCTTGGATTTTACAATATTTGTAAATATATGGGGAAAACTTTGAAGAGGTTCAAAAGAACAATTTAAATAGTATTATACTATTTAAATTGGTTCAGGTTGAATGCAGGGAAGACTGGTGCCGGAATATTGGACCAGTTAACACTTTGGTGCGCAAAGAGTTGTTGATTTGAGCGGTTTGAGCAATGAAAATTGATTTCTTAGTTGGATCCCAGTGGAACATCAGAAATAGTCTATTTCTGCGCTCTGCATTCATTGGTTGAGTTCTGGCATGTTTCCTGATGAATATGATTGGTTGGAAGCCAAAAGCTTAAAGTATAAGCAAGGAAATAGTGAATTAATACTTTAAGCTTTTGAGAAAGTAAGTATGTAAGCTTAAGTTATTGCAGGGAAAAGTGAGCGGCAATGATTTAAGCTTCTGAAGAAAGCCAATTTGAAGGCAGAACCGTTGGGAAAAGGACACTATAAGAAGGTGGCTGGCAGGAAAGTTACAGGGTCTTTCCCAGGCCTTTTGAGTTTCTGCCAAGAGGTTTTTGGAAGCCTTTTGATCACCAGCAGGAGCTTGGTTGGACTGATACAAGTGGATCACCAATGCCACTAAAGATATACAGAGGTAACCAAACAACCACAAGTAGGAAGCCAAAGCTGGAACAGACCACAGGAGCCCAAGATCAGAACACAGGAGCCCAAGACCAAGGTGCAGTTGTCCAAGACTAAGGTGCAGAAGTCCAAGACCAAGTACAAGAAGTCCAAGATATTGTTGGAGGACTCCAAGTATTGGAAAACCCATATTGTTTCCCTGACCCACTGGGCCATATACCAGAAGGTTTCTAAGGGGATCTTCCTTCTAAGAGTGAATAAAAGCCCATTTTGACCCCTATACATATTTCTGAGATACATTTTCCCTTACTAGAGAATGACAACCCCTTCCAGCCGGTCCCTGGCTATGACCCAGGACACACTTTGGGGACTGGTGGACAGGAACCCCACAGGCTTCATACTATCCCGTGATTTCTGTCACACAGGCAAGGTTCAGGGGGTGCATCATTGGATCTGCCAAAGCCATGTTGGCTTGGTCATTTTCTTCTAAAATGGCCGTGTAGCAGTTGTCAATGGAAGTACAGCGCCCTACCAGCACCCATTTGCATATATGGGGGTTTGACCCATCAATGATAAGGGGGAGGAGCATAGTGTTTCCATCAGTGATGGCTTCTGGGGCAGCTGCATGAGCTTGCTGCCAAGCGTCCAGGTACTCAGGGACACCCCCTGTCTGTTCAATGGCAAGCAGGGGGTTCCTGCTATGATGGCAAAAAGGGTTTGCGGTAGCCAGGCTTGGCAACATCCCTGAAGGCTGTCCAGGCAGCTTTGTGCTCTTGATCAGCCCAGTTGGGGAACCATACCGCAGCAGGCCCAGTGCGGCGTCCTAACACAGCAGCAACCCACAAAGGCTCAGGTACTTGATAGATGCAGAGGCAGGGCTCTGGGGAATGTAGCCAACTTACTATGTTGGCCCCTTCCCCACCACACATGAAGGATTCCAGCTGTAGGTTCAGCATGGGCTGGGACAGATCTGACTGAGGCGGGGTAACACTAATGTCACACTGTCCCAGACAGAGTTGGTGGCAGAGATGGGTGAGAACTAACGGATCCTGGTATACAGTGTAACCCTTGGGGATGTCCCCCATTGGGGATGGGAAGGAAGGTCTCTTGGGGAGGTGTAGCCTTATGGCCAGCACTCTGTCCTTTCTTGGGGGGATTTTCTTGCCAGTAGGCTGTCAATTGAATCTACTGCTGCTGCCACTGTTGCAACTGAACCAATAATAGTTCAGTATTTGATTATGGAAGAAACAGTCTAATAGAAAGGATTGTAGGAGGAAAAAGGTGTAGTTTATTGGAGAATACTGTAATTAATATATTATATTGAGAAGCCATAAGTCCACCAGGGGGTGGCACTGTGGCCGGTTCAACATAAGGTTTGGGTTGTAAATAGCTTGAGCAAGGGATAAACATGTCGAATTAGCAGTGCTCCTAATTAGGAGATAGTGCCTGCAATTTGACACTGCACTCAGATTGATTCATGCTGTTAGTCATATCTTGCGGTGGCTCTTCAAGCACCCCTGTGTATTGTGAGATACGTTAGCAGGCGGGAAGATAATCCTGGTTGCAACAATGGCTAAATCATTGCCAACTTTTATAAATCTCCTGGCTGGTAGAAATCTTACTGGTTGCGCATTGGTTTACTATTTAAGTGCTTTAGGCTCTTAGTGGCCAATGGTTGATTGTTTTCATATATGTAGTTGTTTTTTGACACCGAGGTTAACCGTAACAGGGGGTTTTAAGTATCGCTCGGTTAACACTAATACGGTAAAGTTATATTTTCCCTTTTAGGACTCGTTTTGTCTTTATGGCTTTGACCTGGGAAGCTTCGAACAAAGAGGTGTGCTCCAAGTCTAGGGTTAATTTTAAAAATTTGATTATATTGATCTCATCAGGATGGTATTGACCTCCAAAGGGGGAGCAGATACGAAACATCCATAAGATAACCTAGGTATATCAGAATAAGTCATACCAGTTGAAGCAAATATGCAATGGTTCTGAAATTGCCTAAAGTGTTCTGGTCATAAAATGTCCCGAGTGGTTCATAAATATGGTGCTGCCCATACAAGGAACTAGTATCTCTCTGCTGGGTAAATTATGAGTGTCACATACACCCTTCTGACCCAGCAATACATTGGTCCGGTCGACCTTGGGCAGCCAGTCCGGCTTGACTATGGAGTGCAGTGGAACGAAAACTATTGGAGCTTAGAGAGGATGCCCGCCTTTCTAATTTCAGATTCAGGAAGTTTCCCAGTTGGGTCCTGCACCAAGGGCGGTAAGCAGTGCATTGAAATCACTGGCGTTGAGCTATGGGTTGACGCGCCAGTACGAGTATCTGAAGTAACCATCTGCCAAGAAGGTTATGAATGCCGCGTGATCCCCAAAAGCGGCTTGTTCAAGCAGAACCGAGTTACGAGTACGCTGGGGCTGGGTGACTCGGAATGGAAGCAGATCCTGAATTCCACCATCAGGTTTCCTCAACACACCGACGCTGGCTACCTACAGGACTCAGTGCAGGCGGTGACCGTGACAGGGAGATCGATCAGCTATATCTGGTTCAAGCCCATCTACCTGCTTTTGGAAGGGAAGTACTTGGAGGGTCAGATCAACCATCCCTTCAGAGCGGAGTTCCCCCTTTTTCACACAAGCCTCGCCCTCAAAGGGCTGTTTGGAGTGACCGATCTTTGCAACAACAGGTACAATGACTGGATCTTTCCTTTGGAGAAGAACCAAGCACAGAAATACTTGTCTATCAAAGATGGCCTTTGTTAACTTGACCCTAGAGGCTCATATAAATAAAAGCTTGGATTTATTGTGAGTTTTAATCCTTGTCCTGAGGTGGCAGGTTTAGACCAACTAACTCTGTAACTGTGCTATAGGCAGCATCACATGTTGTTACTAAGCCTGCTTGGGTTTCATGAGTTTTTGTATCTTAAGTAACAATGTTGCTTAATGTATATTTTGGGTAGCTTTCAAAATGAGCTTAAGTCCTCACAGGTTCACTGTGGATTCAGCTTGACCCATTTAATATCACACATCTAGCAATATGAACCCTCATCACCAAAAGTGTTTTCCCACTTCCTTCTCCACTTATATCAAACAGGATATTTATTGTTAGGGCCATCTCCTGGTATCCTACAATAAAAAATAAAAACTTTTCTTCCCTTTAATAAAGATAATTGCTCAATCTCTTGTCTTTAACTGTTATCATAACACAGTTACAACACAGCAGGTCAAATTAGGCTCTAAACCAATCCAAGAATAGGAAGACTGCCACAACACTAATCTACAAAGGTTTAATTTACCACTTCCCTTAACCAATCTTATAAAAAGGTAAAAGCAGCCCTCTGGATCCCCTCCGCTCATATTTAATTTAGACCCCTCATTTAGATCAACAAAGGTTAATCTTTAAACTCACTAAAACTACTTAACACCACAACTTCCACACCTTAAAAACTTATTTTTTGACCTTTTTACTGAGTAAAAATAATTCATAAATATTTCCACGCCCTATTTAGCTACCAAAGTAAAAGAGCACATTGTATATCCTATAAAAGAAGATATATCCAAAAAGCAACGGAGTAAGATCGATAATCCACAAACGTAGCAGCCATGTACTCAACGCAAACGGTAAAATCTCGGGCGCCCTCGGCCAACCCTTCCAGCCGAGCTAGCATGGCGGATATCGTTCATATCTAAAGCCGATCCCGGCCAGCTCAGGGCTAGGGAATTTTTTGGAGGGCACTCCAGCTAAAACTTCAATACCCCCTTGGTTTTAATAAACTTCATCACCCATCTTTCTAAGCCCTCTCCTCTGGAACTACGCTCCCAGAACCACCACTAAAAAGTTATACATATTTTTTTAATTAAAATCCAGGAAACCATCAAGATTTCAATAGGATATAAGAACAAACCTTCTAAAAAGGTTTCAATCCTGCTTAACCTATTATAAATAAACCAATGGCCCATGAAAGGTACCAAACCTTACTTTACCAGGTGTCAGGAACCCCCGCTCTATCAGAGCCAGCTGATTCATCTCCTGATCAAAATCAAAATAGCTATGGACTGAGATAGACATACCACCACCAGATGCCAAGCATCTATTCCAGAAATAAAGATAATGGGCCATATTACTGACCAAAAACAAGGGGGCATTAAACTTTATCAGCTAAAAATAGGATCACCTATTCAAGCAATCCCCAAGGAATCCTGGGTCAGCAACTGTTGGCTGGATAATACGCCTGAATAGTTGGCAAGCAAGACCATTCTGGAATACTCCAATGGACACAAAATTGCCAGACAAATTGTGGCAGGAAGATCAGTAATAATATACAACAGCCCACCCAACCAATATCCATTTCACCAAGAAATAGTACAGAGGACCAACCACTCACATCTGTATTCCACTGGGTGCAGAAAGGGATCCCACCAATAATCATGGCTTAGTCACCAACCAAGCCAAAGGAATATCCATGCTGAAGAGGGGAAATCACATCATAGGATATTGCTTCATATTTTAGAACCAGTATTCAGGTTCAGAATTACAGCTCTGGGGGTTGAAACTAGTAGCTTGGGGACAATAGACTAGCTAGTAAGAGTTAACAGCAACCACATGCCAGTCTAGCTATAGCGTGATATACTATAAAAATCCCTTCCAAGAAGGCTTGGAAGGGAGGCAGTTTAAAACCATCCACATTTCTACTGATAATATTGTAGCAGTGCCAAGCAACCAATAAAATCAATTCAACTTATGTCCCAGATCCTATCAAAGCGTTCCTTGCCTGAAGCTGCTGGTGTTGTGCCCAATGGCCACATGACTTCTCACCTAATTGGCTCCAGCGGAGCAGGACAGAACCCTTCCAGCAGCTGCACCTTACCCACACCAATTGGAAGCACAGCTTTGCCATACAAATCCATGTCCCCTAGTAACTATCCCAAGATGTTGTTACATCAGCTCAATAAACATAAAAAATTCTTCCCCACAACCCCAAAATATTACCACCACCTTTAAATTCTCTCTATAATCTATAACTGTAACACACTGTCTATCATCTAGCTAACTTATATCTTTATTGCAATCCTTCTTTTGATGGGTGTAATAGTTGTGATGCTAATTTAAGGCAGTTAAGCTGGTTTACATAGGCTCTGTTTATAAGAAGTTTCTAGCTCTATATCTCCCTCTCTTTTCTGGTGAACTTTTAAAGTTGCAGATGGTACAGGTACCGGCCTGGACCTTTGCTTCATAATATATATATTTTGGAACTGGTTCACAATGTGTGGAGCTTGAGGTGAGAGGTTAATTTTTAGCACCTGTATATCCCATTTCCTGTTATTGATAGAGAGAATTCCATATTGGTTGAAGATACACCCATCAATCTCCCTACCTCTTCAGAAGTACCACTCCTACCTCTCTTTATCAAACCAGCTAGTTCCAAAAGGGTTCTCAAGCAAAGTGTCAACCAATTTCCTGCACTCTCTACTTTACAATCTACTATTGCTGTCATTATTAATCTTTGGCAACCCTCAATCCAAGCTAAACTTTATCTCCATCTATACTTCTTGAGTATTCCAACCCCCTAGCCATACTGGAGCCCAGATATTTGGGTGTTTGGGAGAGTAGCTGGATGTGGAGTAGAGGCTGCAGGGCTGGGAGATGCTTTTGAGGTGGATCCCTCATTGGCAACAGTCAGCATTTAAACTGTATGCATGTCAACTGCAGAAAGTTGACTATAATTCAGCACTTGGGCCAAAGCCTACTGGAAAATTGCAGAATAAGCTACTTGTATATTGTACCATATAGCCAGAACCAATCACTGATGAGAAAACAAGGCCAATGCTGGCACCAATTAAGAATAGGCTTGATTTTCTTACAAAATAAGAAGGGGATTGCTATTAAAAATGCAGAATTATTATAGTAACAATTTTTAGCCCAGCTACAATAATAAATCTACACAATGTCAGCATAAATGAACAGTTTCTTATATCTCTTAAAAAGAATACACATAATATAGAATATCTTCACTTATAATAAGTTTTTTATATTTATGTTTGGCTTTTTGTTTCATAGTTGTTTGACATATAGTGGGTAAGAATTTCAAGCTTTGTTTTACGTTATATCAGTGGTTTATTATAGCTCTGAAACCATTGGACAGGTTCAGGTTAACCCCTAAATATGGAATTAAGCTAGATCATATATGTTAAAACTAGGATTCATACAGTGCCATTTAATGCCAACACAAAGAAAAACCTACACAAAAGCAAAATGGAGGTAAGAGGGATAAGTTAAGCAAACAGAATGTCATAATTTAAGCAAGATTTAATAGCGGCTCACCTATAAAAGAAGGCTGGCACTGGCAAAGTTGACCCCTCACTGATTTAATAAGCAGAAGACACAGCTTAACAATTTCAGCTTACAGAATGGTAAGATTAAACCCCCAAAACTTCACATAATAATATGCCACTAATTACAATATGTAGTACTTAGTTTTTAAAAGTTATATGAATATAACTTTATTATAGCCCAAACCCCAAATAGCCTATTTTCAGACTAGATTTCAAACCCAATCCTAATTTAATTAAGATTTATGTTTTTTACATAGTGATTTACCTCAATAATGCTGACTGTCTACAAATTGACAGTCAGAATTCAGAAAATATTTTAGGCCAACTATCTAAAATAATAATTTTACTACATGCCAAAACTTAAAATGCAACACAAAACATTTAAATGTAGTTTTGCCCAACTTTTCTTTAATAAAAAGCCTCAACACTGCATATATTAATAATATTGAAGGTTTTTTTGCATAATCTATATAATAACTCTCCACAACCTGATATATTTTCAGCTTTGACTTTTATTTTTCTATACTTTACTCACAGTTATTTCTCTAGCCCCCTTTTCTTTATTGGATAAATCAAAGAAACCCCAGCCTAATAAGAAATAACCCAATAAAAACTGCCAAGGACACTGTTAAGCCAAAGGCTTCTTCTTCTAAAAAAATTGCTTAAGAGACAGCTTAAAAAAGATGAAAAAAGGAAACCCCCACACCTTCAGCTTCTGAGAAGGACTCTGATAATGGTTTCACCTCTTATAGCTGGTATGAGTCTGATAGAGATGAAGATCCCATCAACAAGAAGAAAAGAAAGTCAAGCTTCAAGTCCTCTCCTGAGCCCTCCCCTGAACCCTCTCCTGGTTAACATGAAGATGATGAGCAACATGAGTACTTTCCTAGTTTTCAACATGCACCTCTTGGGCCATGGAATGTAATAAAAGCCCACAATATTTGCAATGTTAAGGGCTCCTTCAGGATCTCAAGGAGATTCCCAAAATTCTTTCCATTAATATCAGTCAAAGGTGGCCCAAGCATGGTCAGTGATGGCTATGTGTTTAACTTCAATAATCAGAAGCAAGGAAGTAAGAGCAAACATTACAGATGTTAAGCCAGAAGCTGCCCAGCACGCCTAAACACCCAAGGTTGGGACAAAGTGTCATGAACCGCCATGACATTATTATTTATGAAAATTTCTTTTTAACTGCTTGGGCTGATAGAGCAGATCCTTGCTGTCAAAATGAGCCCTTGATGGTTTCTCTAGGTGAACTAGTTCAGAAGTTAATCCAATTTGAATATTCAGCCCAGGAGAACTCATTGATACGTCCCAAAAAGGAAATGTGATTAGGTATTGGGCCTACAAAGACAACAATCAACACTGTGCAGACAAATACTAGTGTATCTCAGCTGATGCTGATCGGATTTAACGTTTTTACACTCAAATTGAAGCCACAAAGCAGGAGCTTTGATTTGGGCTATTTTTGGGCAATAAACAGAAGCAAAGCGTGAAGTTTGAAGATTCTCAAAGGAATATGATGCCATACAATCAGCTGATGTCTCAGACTCACAGAATGAGCCCCTAGATGAAGACCCAATAACCTCTGAGAATGATCTGGAAGAATCAGATCAAATGGTATAAAAAGAGCCTGACTTCCCTCCCCTTCATTTGTGGTCATTTTTGGTCCTTGAATTAAACAAATCAAATACATCTAATCTTCAGTTTAATGGTTCAGAGTCAGAAGCCCTTAGGCCCTGACACAAAGTCACCTTGGAAAAGGGAGAACATATCTGCATGCCTCCCACCACTTTGATTGAGAAGCTGCTCAAATGATACCTATTCCAAATGGTCCCAGTATCAAAAGACATCAAACCAATTCACTTGGCAGTAAAGACCACCAAGCACTTGAGCAAAGAGAACCTTAAAATTGTCCCTGACTGCAACAACTTGTTAAGTATATCTGTGATAGACTCTGAGGGCTAAAATCAATTGGAAAAAGTGCATCCCAACTAAAAGACCTGGTCCTTACTCCTGAGTTGCAGATGACTCAAAGAAATGAACAGTTCCTTCTTCACAATGATGGACCTGGTGCAAAAGAAAGTATCATATGCTATGCCACCTATAAGAGTCTAGAGCAACTGTGTACCACTGAGACTTGGCTCTGTGACAGGAAATTTGCAACATGTCCTAAGTTATTCTATCAGCTGTGGGTAGTGCATGTTCATCTTGATGACAAAGTCCTCCCCTCTGTCTATCTTCTTCTTTCTGGAGCCTCAGAGGAGGTATAACTAAAAGGATTCAAGGTTCTTCAGGAGAGGCTTAAAGCTATCTCCACTGAGGCTGGAAAGAATCCTGGTCCGTCAACAAGGGCCAATCCTGATGATACTGATGAAGATCAGGTCACACTAGCTGCTAAAGAGAAGGAACACATTAGATCTCTTGGCCCCAAAATAATTATCATGGATTATGAGACAACCCAATACAATTCCTTTGTAAAAACCTTCAATGGTGAGGTACAAGGGTGTTTCTTTCATTACTGACAGGCTATTAAGCAACGTCTTAAGGGCAAGACCCTCATCAGCTCTCTCACACAACAAGATACAACTGGTAAATGCAAGTTTCTGATCCAGAAGTTTGTTGCTCTTGCATTTATAAAGCCTGAGAATGCTGGCCAAGGATTTGAGCTTCTCTGTAATGACCCTTATGCATTGAGCCATGAAGCTGAGTTCTAACCCTTCTTTGACTACTATGAGCCGCAGTAAGTGGGGTGCAATGTAATCAGCTTCAGGGACCAGCCAGCAGCAAAGACAAGCTGAAATTGATACCAGGCTGTCCTAAAGGATGAAATGAAGACAACATCCAGCCTGGAGGTCTGGCATAAACATCTTAAGTCCTCATTTGGTGTCAATCCCAGAAACAACACCTTTTTTGAACACCTTAAGGCTGAACAGAGGAAGAATGTCTCCTCCCTTTGGGATATGGATCTAAGGGCTCTAGAGAAGAGAAGACAGTGTAAAGCTAGAATTTAAAAAGAGCAGATAAAGACAGCTTTCAAGGGTAAGTAAAAGCTATCTGAGCTTGGGGAGCAGATAGGAAAGATTGCCACTCTACTCTTTTGCAGCAAAACTTCAACTTAGTTTGTAATAGACATTTTTGGCTCTTTCTGATATTTTATTATATAATTTCAATGTTAAACTTGTTGTCTGATTTAACTAGATAATTTAAATTAAAATTTTAGACTTAAATATTAGTTTTTATAAAAGATTTTTATGCTAGAGCCTGGATGATCTAGCTTAAATAGTTGTTTTAGTACTAAAGTATATGTAATTTTAGGTTGCTGTTATAGAAACTATTCTTAAAAATTATTATTTATCTTTATTTTTTATTTAATATGATTAATATTCATTAAGATTTTTCAAAAAATAATTTATGTACTTCTTATATGGTAAATAAAATAATTTTATAGTGAAAACAGTTAATTTCATAGCAAATTATTTTTGAATTGTATTTTTATTATATTTTTCAATAATTGTTCATTATTTTAAATTTTATTTTTGGATTCTACATGATCATATTATCCTAAAAAACTATTTGGAGCTTAATTTTTACTAGGTAAAATGTTCAGCATTTGATTTTTGCTTGTTAAAAAAGTGTTGACTTCCAGTAGGCTACATGATAGTAAACTTTATCTAAACTTTTCTAATGTGTTGAGCTGGGTATAAAATTAATTTTGACAGTCAATATGCAGAAAGTTTAAATGCCAATTGTTCACAGTTTGTACCTATCAATAGCAACCCCTATTTGAGAAGCACTTTATACATTCTGGATCAAATATCATTGGCTGATCAGAACCACTACAGAATTAACAAGACACATGAAGCAATTCAGAAACACTATAATGGAATCACCACTACCAGAATCAGATTCAAAGGGATTGGCTTGGAGAAACATCACCATCAATATATGGTACCCTGCCCAGCCATACTCTATTTGGATGAGAAGTTGAACAGAGCACCACCTGTAAAATCTGTATTTTTTATATTAGGACGGGATCCTGCCCAATGGCTATTGTCAAAGTGAACTCCCTTGCACTAAAGAAATATCTGTACTAAAGAGGTTAAATAAAGAAAAAAAATAGCATCATTATAAACCAAAATTGAGGTTTGTAATCACAGCTCTGGGGGTTGAAGCTAGAAGGTTGGGGATGATAGACTGATCATAAAGAGTTGGTGTATCAGACATCAGTCTGGCTATAGAGCCTTGGCTTTGTAGAAACCCATTCCAAGTAGACTTAGAAGCAAGCCAATCATCACCCATTCACATCAATTGTCAGGACCATCATCCATGGTGGTCCTACTACAGAGAATTTTCCTTCTGTAAACTGGGTGCAAATGGCTTCTTCAATTATCATTGGAATGCAGTAATTAGAGAGCAAAAAGTTAGACGTCAATCCAATTAAATCCGGAAAAAGTCAAACTTGGAACCTTTCCTGTGCTTGCAGAACGCTCAAAACCAGTTTCTAGAGCAACTAAGAGTTTGATAATTGACCAGGAAATTTTTGAAAATTGACAGATCAGCCAATAAGAAGCGTCAAAATTGCTTGCTGACGTTAACAACTGTCTAGCCGGATAGGAAGCTCTGTAAACCATATAACTTAAGTTTAAACAATAACAGTTAAGTTAACTTAAGTTGAGCAACTTAAATCAACTGAAAGCTATAATAATATCAAATTTTTAAGGTGATTTGAAACACTTACAAGAGTTAAGAGTTGTTTTCAATGGTTTGAGATATTTTACAACTGTTTCAACTGATGATACTTTTCAAATTAACTTCCTTTCCCCAATTACTCCCTCTTTATCACTATATAAGCTTCTTTGCATTGCCTATGGCAAATGCTCAATCAATAAATAGTTTTATCACAACTTGATATTTTTTATTGTTTGTAAGACTTTTTGGAAATTACTCATGAAACCACCTAATATTTCCCCATTTTGGGGAATAAAGGCCAAATAGATGATTCTAATTTTGGTTTGTACCTTAGTACATTTGACTGTTCAGACAGAGACATGCCCAAGCACAGGGACTAGCACCAAGTATTGCAACAATAGGAAATGTACACCAGTGGTCCCAGGAAGATGATACACTGCCTCTTTTTTTACTTCTGATCCTCTCACTAAGCAAAAACCTCAAACTGCATCCACCAAACCTGTGCAAACTAGTCTGTTTTGTCTGTTTGCTTGACAACTGTGGTAAGTTTGACTCCCTGGTACTCAACACTTTGTCAAGTACCAGGGAGTCAAGTGCTGCATATATGAATCTGTTAGTATTTTTGGCTTAACAGATTTTAAGCTAAATTTTACTAGTAATTTAGGGGTTCAAAACAAAAAAAACCAAGGTTAAATTTACTCAAACTCAACTCTATTTAATAATTCAGTTAGCTGAAATACTGATTCAAGGGGCAAATTATAAGTAAATTTACTAATATTAAATAAAAAACCTGTGGTCAACACTCTAAAAGAAAAAGTGACCAGTTTGACACTTTTTAAGCCAAATTTTAATTTTATTAATAAAATGCATATGCACTTATATAAAATTTGTTATTTACTATTATATTTTTTATTAGTGTCCATAGTCATCAATTAGGCTCCCAAGCACCACTATAATGGATTTAGTGGTATATACATTAATCAAATACCCCACTTGTTTTACATTATGCCATTCCTGAGTTTGTGGATTAAGTGGTGCCACATAAATTAAGCCCAATTTATTAAGAGATTTCATATGTAATTTATAAAAATCTGAGACTTGACATCTTCTTTGTTTGGCTCTATTCACTTGCCACACAATTGGTTTTGGATTTAACTAATCAAAGCTCAGAATTAAAGCTAAATTAATAAGTGACACACTATGAGCGCCACTTGACACTCATCCACTTGACACTTTAACTTGGGGATTAGTACAGAGAGCTTCTTAACGGTTTAACCAACACTATGATAAATAAGTCACTCCCAGCTCCTCACAGAATAATATTATCACTAATAAAACCTTCCTACTCATTTACTTTTTAACTTATATTGTATTTTTTATTTTTGAGCATATGAAACCGCCTTACTTTTGGGTTAACTTTTGAACCTGTTTTAAATTTCAGCAAGTTTTAAATGTAAAAAACATAGTAAATTTGATGTTTCTGCTCAACTCTGGCATACTTGACAGCGAGAATTCAGCTTTTCCAAGCTGATTGACAGTGCCTAACTCAACACTTTACTATGTTTTGATTTTTCAACTACCAATAAAAAATTCCACATAATATTTTTTTATTTTTTTTGCAATTATAATCTACTACTTTTTCTGCTACTCTCCATATAATTTTCATATATTTTTTATTTTCAATTATACTTTTACATTGATTTAGCACTAAGATTTATGCTGAACCTAACATCTTTGATGCTTCATCATAAATTCACTTTTTTTCTATGTTTTAACCTTTATATCTATACTTTGAGTTTCTATTTTGCTTCTATTTACTTTTTTATATTTTTTATTGATAAATAAAACTTTATTTGCATACTTTTCATTTAACTTTTACTTTGCTGTACCTCTGTGTTTTATATCTTTCACACTGTTTTTACTTACAAAACTAAACTTTTCTTTAGACAAGATAAAACAAGAACAGCCAACAGCCCAAGCGCCAAGCCTCCAAGGGCTCCAAAGAAACTGCCTCCACTCCCAAGCGTGCCAAGAAGCCTGCAAAGGCAAAGTCTCCAACCCCATCTCCTCCCCCTCCATCTCCTCCTACTACTCCCCCCTCCACCCTCATCTTCCACATCCCCTTCACCTTCCCCCAAAAATTCCTCCCCCATTAAATCTGATGGTGATCTTACCGACCACTCCTTTTATCACTCAGAGGCTGGCTCCAAGCCCACCAAGGAGCAAAATACCAAGAAGTCAAAGTCTGCCAAGGAGCCCACCTCTTCTTCTGGTAAAAAAATGAGGCATCCAAGCAGGCCTCAAAGAACCCTTCCCCTCCCCCTCTTGATAGCTCTTCCTCCTCTCTCATCTGATCCCCAAGATGAGCCTGAGGAGTACTCCAAGAAGTTCAAAGCTTCTGGCCACGTGGCTTGGGATCCACTGACCATCCACAACATTTGTAATGTGGGACAGAGAGTTCAAAGTTCCCAAGCGCTTCCCCCATTTCTTCCCAATTATGTCTGTAAAGGGCGGCCCTGGCTATGTTGCTGATAACTACATTTTTAATTATAACAATCAAAAGCGCCAAACCAAGAGCAAACACTTCATCTGTGAGGATAAGACTTGTGGGGCCCAGCTAAACACTGAGGGCTGTGAGAAAGTAACTGCAGAGAAGGGAGAGCACTCTTGTGAGCCCCCCAATTGTTTTATAACCTGGATGTTAAAATGGTACCTTGCTCAGGTCATTCTCACCTCTGCCAACATCTTTGCTTCTGATTTGGCCATCCAGACCCTTCAAAACCTGAAGCTCAACAATCTCAAGTTGGTGCCCACACAACACAGCTTGTTAAGTTTATTAGCAATAAACAAAATGCTGCCAACCCCCCTCCCCAAGGCCTCAGATGTCCTCTCTAAGCTCACGCTCACCCACAAGCTCAAGCAGCTTCTGAGTGGGGAGTGCTTCCTCCTCCATGACATTGGGCCCACCACCAAAGACCGCATAATCTGCTAATCAACTTAGCAAAACCTGATGGAGTTGAAAAGGGCTTCAACCTGGCTAGTTGATGGTACCTTTGCCATTTGCCCCCGTATGTTCAAGCAGCTCTGGATGGTCCATGCTCAGATTGACATCTGGGTGATTCCACTCACGTTCTTTCTTCTTCCTGGGGCCACAGAGGCCATTTACACCCGTGCCTTCTCCATCCTCTGCCAAGCAATTGCCCTCCTTTCTCCCACCAACAATGATGAATCCAAGAAGACTCTCCCCCACACCCGCGCCAACCCACCTGCCTCTGACAAGGACCAGGCCACCCTGGACTTGGAGGAAAAGGCAAGGCTAAGAGCTCTTGGGCCTCGCATGTGCATTATGGACTTTGAGCCTGCTCAGTTCAATTCATTTGATCAGCTGTTCAGTGGGGAGGTGTAGGGCTGCCACTTCCACTACCGCCAAGAAGTTGCTTGGAATGTGCAGGCCCATGCTGAGCTAAGTAGGTTGAACCGGAGGAATACTTTGGACACCTGAAAATTTGTGCTGGCACAATTCAGTGCCTTGGCTTTTTTAAAGCCAGAGCAAACTGTGCAGGGGCTCAAGGTTCTCTCAAAGGATCTTTACATAGTTAAGCATCCGGAGTTCAAGCTTTTCCTAGAGTACTTTGAGCCCCAGTAGATTGGGAAGGTTGTCACGCAGAGGCAAGGCAAGGCCTGTGCCAAGGCCAGTTAGAATGTGTACCAGGCTGCAGTGAATGGCGAGCTCAAGACCACTTTGGCGCTAGAGGCTTATCACAAGCATCTTAAAGCCAACTTTGGGCTTTGTCCAAAGTTTAATAAGTTCTTCTCCCTCCTGCAGCACAAGCAGGAGAAAACCATCTCTAAGCTGTGTGACTTAGCAAACCGCGTCCCCCCACCAAGGCCATTCAAAATGCAGCCAAGCATAAATACAAGGCCTCAGAAATCAAGCAGCAGCTTGATCTCATTGTAACTGCCCTCCTAGAAGGGGCCAAAATGAAGAAGGGGAAGAATGGGGAGGAATAAACTTGCTGTCTTGCTTCTATGGTTTTTAATTTTTACTTTTTAGTTTTGATCAATTAGTTTTTAGCTTTAATTTTTCCATTTTTTGATTTAATTAGATATCACTGATTATTTTATGTATACATGGTAAGTTTGAGATGAATAGTTATAGTTGAAAGTGAGTGAAATATCTTAATTTTTGTTAATTTCCTAATAAAACAAAAGAAATTCACATTTATACTTATATGAACTATATCAAACAAATTTTATATTTCTTCATATTTTGCATAAATTCTATTGGTGTGTTTTTGTTTATTTTTGTCTCATTGGAATTTTAATTTTTATGGTAATCAAAAATATTTTTATAACAGAGAGTGTAAATTACATAGTAAAATGAAAAAAGTTGCTTATTTCTCCTTATTATCATTAATTGAGGTACTGTGTTATTGCATTTTTGAGCTCTCTGGGGTCACTTTATTATACCATAGCTGTATGCTTATTTTTTATCTTAAAAGTTTTCAGTACATCAAGATCCATTAAATAAAAAAGTGTCAATTTCCAGTTGTTGATCAGGGAAAAAGCTGAATTCTCACTTTACTATAGTGTCAACTACCAGGGAGTTGATCACCAGGGAGTCAACCTTACCACAGTTGAAGTTTACTTCTGTTACCTTGCTTGCCTACCTGGGCGCCTACACCTTCCTTAGTTGGTTCAATCCCTTATTGGGAAGATATCAAATCCTCAGAGAGTTATTACACTTGGGTATGATTTCTGTACCAATTGGCTCTATGATCACTGGGTTAAACCCTTCTGCACTAAACCACCATGTTGGGCAACTATTCCCTGCAGGGTGGGTTCCTGACATTAATGCTATGTATTTTGCCGTAGTGTCAAGAAGTTAACAAGAGTGCATTGGTGTAACCTTGATGATCTCTCCCCAGACACCTTGTGCCTAAAGCTGATGAGGCCTTGTTGATTTGGCTTCAGAGAATCCTTAAATTGATTTGTCCCCAGTGACTTCAGTGCAGGAGCCTGCCAGTCATTACCACCCCACACCATCAATAGGGGCACATCTGTGGGCGCATAAATTCACCCCAAATCAACAACCCAACAAGATATCTAAATATGAGAACATTAATAAGCACACAATCCTTTTGAGATCCAAAACCATTGACAGCTGGTATTAAGGGGACTTTTGTGGTGACAATAAGATATCCTTGGCTGCTTGACTACAGTTATTAGTATGGAAGTATAGAGTTGTATTTTTAGCAATATAGGGTGCTATTTTTTTACAAACAGTTAGTCAGGATCCTAAATCTTAATACTATACCTGTAGATGGTATAGTGACAGCCTTTTGTAGGACAGAATAATATAAAGATATAATGACAAAACTGGTATTTATTATGATAGTGCTGCAGTTATATAGTAAAGGCAGGGAATTTCCACCAGGGGAATGGTGGCACAAACAGAAGGACTTGCCTAAAGGAGGAGAGTGGAGAGGTGCAGTAGAAAGAGTTGCACAATAGAACAACCAGTTTCACGCGCCTTGCCTAATGGAGGCAATTGGAAATATCTATGTTGTCCCCTTTATAACCTTGGAAGTAAAGCCCACACCTGGTGCGCATTTGAAAGGCGCTTTGAATACCCGTTTTAAGGCGTTTTTAACGGAATTAACCTGTTAAAACTAGGTTGAGATAAAGCAATCACACAATTGTTTTGTCACTTGATCCCTAAGTAGACAACTTAATGTCTAATCCATTCAGAATCTGCATCATTTCCCTCCACTAGATTAGAAAACAGGGTTAAAAATGGCTTGGTGCACAAGATGGCAGCTATGGTGAACAGTCACTCTAGAAGAGTTCCAAGAAGAGCCTTGAAGAAGGTACAAGTGGTAATTCCAAAGAGGCGCAATCATACAAGGCCAGTGGAGATAGGGAAGGCAAAAGAGAAGCAAGTAGTCCTGTATGGTGTGGATGGCAGCTATCTGGACTTGGGGGTTAAGCTAGATCATCTACTGGTGCCTAAGCTGGTCTTAGTGGGAACAGACCCATTATTTGCTGCATTTTTCCTAGTCTTGAGTAATCCAGGGAGGTGACAGGAACTGGGTTGCAAAAGGGTAACAGTATCCATTGGCGGTTCTCCATGCAAGCAGCGGAAGAATACTTGTAGGCTCAGTTGAAGGGTTTCCAATTTGAGGGCCAAGTGCTCTCAGTCTTGCAACAGGGGACAGTATCCAGCTCTTAAAGTCAGTCCTTTGCGCTTGGGCAACACCTGGGGTTACAGAGGCTCAACCAGTCAGTTGGAAAACCTCAGACAAATTTTAGCAGTGTCTTTAGCAATCTTTCCTGAAAGTGTTGAAGTTGTACACAGTAGAAATTACTGCTCATCTGGTGCCAATGATGATGGCTGGCAACCTTGTTCTTTGAGGGACCAACCACTGTGATACCAAGCGGGAGGAGAACATGGGAGTCTTCATTGAGTGGGCCTTCTCTTATCTTTCTATGAGGTAGGTGGTCAGGTCCCAGTAGAGTATGCCCTTTGCAAGAGACTCCTGCTGGATTGTATCTTCTTGGGGTTTGCCTTTCCTGTGGACATTGGGGTCAATTACATGTCTTGCTTGGTGGGTGTTTGTTGCCCAATCCTTAGTCATTGACTTTACAAATCTGTAGGTAACAAGTTGTGTTTCCTGGCTGCCATTCAGGTGGTAGAACAGGTGGTGCAGTATTATAATAGTCTTGTCAGTCTCTAATAAACACTTTGTTCATTCATTATTATTCCTCATACTTTGGTGCATCACTATCGCAAACAGGACAACAACCCATGGAATTTTTTAATTAGGCTTTTTTTGTTTTGTCCTCATTAGGGCTTACTATTGGTCACTAGGAGCAGCACACATATACTGAGCGTGTAATATAGTGATCCATTGCCCAGAATGGGGCTCCTTAAGGGTGTAGGAGTTGGGGCCAGTCTTCTGGATAACTTGAACTGGGCCTTGCCAAAGGGAGGCAAGTTTGGATTTGCGGCCATACCCTCTTTTGCTGAAGAAGTAGACTGAGTCTTCTACTAGGTAAGTGGGTAGGGCAGGGCGTTTGTATGCAGCTTTTTCTAGGTCCTGTAACTTATGGCTTAGGTTTACAGTGTAGGTCTCTGATTGCAAGAAAATAAGGGTTTGAACAAGCTTGTTGAGGTATGCTTCTGGGGACACAGCTAGGCTAGTCTTTACAAAGGAATATAGTAAAGGGGGAAGACCTGGCTGCCGGTCATAGAGCAGATGGAAGGATGGCTTGCTAGTGGCACAATGATATCCAATGTTATATGCAAAGGTGGCTGCAGGCAGGGAGGTATCCCATAAAGTCTCATATTGGTGACTTAGCTTCCAGAATATCTGGACCAGGTTTCTATTAGTGTGCTCTACCATGCCATTTGCCTGTGGGTAATAAGGGGTGGATAGTGTCCCACAAATTCCCATCAGTTGGTTGAGGAAGGGGATGATATAACTAGTGAAATTGGTACCATTGTCTGTCAGCAGAATCTGGGTGCAACCATGTTTGTATATGATATTCTCCAGGATAAACATGGCTGTCACCAGTGCAGATTGGTTGGGAATTGCCTTTGTCTCTACCCATTTAGTCAGATGATCAACAGCCACAATGATAATCTTGTTACAACTGTTGGTAACTGGAAAGGGCCCCACTATGTCAATGGCTACTGTACAGAAGGCAAACCCAAGGCGTACAAGTCTGTGTTGGCACTTGGGCACCTTAGGTCTCTCAATGTTACAGTTATGACAGGTGGCCAGTGTATGTACTACATCAGTGTGCATTCCTTCACAGAAGCAGCGCTGTTGTAGCAGGGCTAACGTCTTCTGTATACCACCATGACCAGTAGTCTTATGAGCAGCCACCACCAAGTCCATGAATAGAGATGGGCATATATACATTAGCCAAGAGCTCCACAAAGCTTCAGGAGTTGCCCTTTAGAGACCTTGGTGTCAACAGCTAACTTCTTGAGATCCCTCTGTATTTCTACTGGCTCCTCCCCCACAAAGAAGGGTCCTCCATAAGCTTGTCATAGATAATGTCAGCCATTGAAGATACTAAGGCAACAGTAGGAAGACGGGAGAGACAGTCAGCATTCTGGTGGGCTGCTCCAGCTTGATGAATGATTTTGTAGTCATAAGCCTGAAGTTTAATGGCCCAATGCACTAGACGCTCTTTGGGACTCTTGAGGGACTTCAGCCATTGAAAGGAGGCATGGTCTGTTACAACCGTGAAATGTACCCCATGGAGATACACTCTGTATTGTTGATTGGTGTATATCACAGCCAGACACTCACGTTTGGTGACAGTGTAGTTCCTCTCATGAAAATTAAGTGTACACAAGCAGTATACAACAGGATGCTTGAGTCCTTCAGAGTTCAGTTGGAAGAGGACGCCCCCAATTGCAGTCAGGCTAGCATCTTTATGAACCACAAACAGCTTGGCAAAGTTAGGGTAGGCTAGTACAGGGGCAGCAGTCAGTGTTCCCTTGAGAGCGCTGAATGCTGATTGGCACTCTGGGCTCCAGAAGAATTCCTTATCAGCTCAGAGAAGCTGAAAAAAGGGGTCACCCAGGGATGCAAAGTTGGGGATGAAGCGGAGGTAGTACTCAATCATCCCCAGGAAGACTTTCACGTCACGTTTATTGGCTGGAATCTGCATCTTCTCAATAGCTTCCACCTTCAAAGGTACAGACCAGAGTCCATCTTAACTAATAATGAATCCCAAGAACTCAAGATGCTCCTTGAAGAAGTTGCACTTGCGTGGCTTGAGCTTGATATTAGCTGCAAGTAAACTCTGGAAGACTTCCTCCAAGTGTTGTAGGTTATCATTAAAGGTTTGGGAGAACACATTAATGTCATCCAGGTAGATTAAGACACTAGTGAGTTTGAGGTCGCCCATCACTGCATCCATGGCCCGCTGGAAGGTAGATGGGGCATTGGACAGACCTTGAGGCATCCTTGTGGGTTGGAATAGCCCTTGGTCAGCAATGATTTCACATTTTTCTTGATCAGCGGGGGTAGATTGATCTGCCAGTACCCACTGATAAGGTCCATGGCGCTGAAGAACTTGGCGCCACCCAGTTGGTCCAAGGTATTGTCAATATGAGAGAGGGGATATGAATCCTTCTTGGTAACAGCATTCAGTCAACAGTAGTCAATCACCACTTGGTTGCTGCCATCCTTCTTTTTGACAATCAAGATAGGGAAAGCCCAAGGGCGTTTACTGGGGACCAGTAAGCCAGATCCCAATAGTTTCTGGAGCTCCTTGTTGGCTACAGCTTGATTAGCTTGGCTAAACTGTATAGGTCTGGAGCAGATAGGTGGACTGCCTTGGGTGTCAATATGGTGGGCAACATTAGCAGCCTTTCCCAGATCATAATCATCCTTGGCAAACATATCACTATACTGAGAAAATAGATCCATGGCTTGATCATTTTTCTCTTTGGAGAGGCCAAACAGGGAGTTGCAACTTATGACTGATAGAACCAGTGGTTGCTTGCAGGGTAGGCCCAGATCCAAGAAGTTTGCAAAGGGGGCGGCTTTCTGCAGGTTATTTTGCTCTTCTAGTTGTATATAAGCCAGAAGCTGGTGTTTGGAGACAACCATTGCTTAAAGACTCATGTTGACCAAGAGTATGAGTACTTCCTTCTTGCTTGGCATGAGGATGCCTGGTGCAACCCATGGTTCTAGTCTGGAGGCATTAGGGATACCAAAGATTTCTCCATGAGCTCCAGCTGGTAGAGCTAGCAAGAGGCCTGTATTTTGAATCACCTGAGAGCCAAGTGAGATGGTCACATTACAGGAGGCGTAGACTGGGATTCCTTTGGCTTCCTAACCAAGAGAGATATTGCCTTGACCTTCTTACTATGCAGTGTATATGCAACTGGCAGTTCTCCATCTGTGTACTCCAGGTTGATGTAGTGCAGACAGCTTAAGGGCAGGTCAGAAGGGCGGCATCCATGATAGAACATGGGGATATAGTAGCCCAATATCCCAAAAATATGGTCTCCATGGTTGGTCACAGTACCATACTGGACCATGAAGCTAGTCCCAATAAGAATGTTGTAGCTGTTGTTTTCCAGAACTATAGAAGGAGCAGTGACCATTAGCTTCCCAAAGCAAAGAGGGAGGGAAGAATAGGCTCATTTTTCTCTAGTGGTCAGTGGCCCAGCAGTACCAAACTCTTCATGATAGGCTAGGTATGGTGCCAGTTTAAGCTTCTTAACCAGATTTTAGGATATAATGTTCTCAGGAGCACCAGTATCCAGTATGGCCCGGACATGCGTTTTGTTCACTAACAGGTTGATATAGGTACAATCCTGGTGGTCCTCTCTGATCTCCACAATCTTAGAGACCTGGTGGACGCTCAGTCCCTTGAACTTCTCCAGGAAGGTATCCATGGCAGCTCTCACAGATGGGCTTGCTTCCTTGAGGGAATCTAGCGGTGCCAAGACGTGTACTGTCCAAAGCAGCTTAGCCAGTTATTCAGCACTGTCCTCCTCATGAGTGAATTCAACACCTGGTTGAGCCAGTTGTTTGGCATAGGGTAAGGATAATTTTTTCCAAGTTATTTGGGGGATAACCACCTCAGGTCAAAGTGTAGTCTGATGAGCTTGGGTGTTAACAGTGAGGACTCAATGTAAGAGGTCCTCTTGAACTCCTTCAAACTTTGCATCATCATGTATTGGTTAGGAGTTGAAGTCAATCAGAGAGGGTTCATTCTTAGGTTTGGCCTCAGAAGATGGTAAAGCTGCAGGCCTCTGAGCAGGTTTGTTGAGAGCAGTGGTATGAGGGGGGATGAGGGTGTCAAAATTTCAAAGGCAGTTAAGGATTTTTCCTTGTCCTGGCTGCTTAGTAGTTTTTTGACTGAACCTCATTGTCCTCCTCAATATCAGTTCCTTGGCGTAGTCCTCCTCAGCGTCCTTCATGTCTATATGGTGAGCATTTTGGCAAGGGTTCCTACATTCTCAAGAGAAGTGACCAGTCATACCACATTTGAAGCAAGTACAGGGAGCGTTGTTGGCTGGAACAGACCCAACCTTGTTGGAAGGCTTGGGCATCTCCACAGCCATGGAGGGTCTATACTCAGCTTGCTGACAGGGGCAGCCTTTGGGAAGAGGGACCTCAAACTCCTCCTTGTAGGTATGTAAGAGCCAAATCAGGTCTGGCACAGTGCAAGTGTTGTAAATACCTGACTTAAGAGCCAGAGATAGTTCCCAGTTGACCTGTACAGAATTGAGGAGTGCTGACTGCATGTCAATAAACTGCACAGCGCTCATAGATGACAGGGTTTGGGCTTCAAGGTATAATCTAGAAGTGAAGTCTTCTAGAGTCTCTAAAACCTTTAGCTTGGTGTCAGCAAAGTCCATCTTGAAACTAAGAAGGGCCTCCTGACTACCAAATTCTTCCATCAGGGCCCTTGAAACGTTGGCAAAAGTCCAACTATTCTCAGGGAGACGCAGCAAGATAATGGTTTGAGTCTTGGCATCCAGAAAGTTGATTATTATGGAGTCCCTCATGGCATTGTCAGAACCATAAATGGAGTTCTGGTATAGGAGTAAGAACATGGCCACATTACTCTTGCGGTCAAACTTGGGTAAGTTGATGGGCTTGAAGTTGTTGGAGCCATGTTGGAGGGGAGCAGGTGTGATCCTCACTGGGGAGCGGGTGAGACAGGAACAGCTGAGGGTAGAGGCAGCAAACCTAGCCTCAGAGGCGTGTCAACAATTTTCCTCTAGTTGCGCCTCACGCTCACCTTCTCTGTCCTGAGCAGCCCCAGAAGCTTCAGGGGTGGCCAAGAGGTCATACTCAGACTCCAACACTGGCTCTAATACTTGTACAGCGTTGGGGGCCAACTGAGAGTGGTCTCCATTGCTTTCATAGCTATAATAGAACTTGGGGCTGGAGGACCTTTGTGGACTTTGGGGACTCTTGGAGTGAAGGGACATAGACTGTAAGTTGACGGCCATAATCTTACTATTGATCCTATCTAATTGGCTCTGAAAGGCGTCCAGAAGCAGTTGCTGATGTCCAGTTCATCCTGATAGTCCTTGTTCTCTTGGAGGGTGATATCCAAGTTATCTTCCAGAGAATTAATGTGCTTCTCATGGGTGGCAAGCTCAGCTTGGAGCAAAGCTATCACACCCTTGTCCTTCTTGGCTTGGGTCTGGCTATCAGCTCTATCATGTGATTGTCAAAGTTTGAGAAGATCCAGGAGCTCTTTCACAGTGTGATAGCCATCAAACAGAAAAGCAAGATCAGAGCTTTGTTGGACCAGTTTTTCCTGCATCTTCTTGTAGTGATCAAAGATTTAACGGAGGTCACAGCCAGGAAGATGGCTGGAGGGAGAGTTGTCCATAGTGGCAGGCGTAGAGTTGAATGAGGGAATGGTGGCAAGACAACGGCTCAAAACTTCCACCTCATGAGTCAGGCTTTGAACCATGGGGACAGTCTCAAGCATGTGGTTTGTAACCACACTAATTCAATTGGAATCTACACCCTGATAGATAAGAGTCTGTACTACATGCGCTGGAACTATCTTGGCTATTCTCCTCTCAATGGCGTCCATCCAGTGCAGCATGGTATTCTGGGTGTTGGTAACTTCAGCAAGGTACTGGTTAACGGTGGTAAAGGTGTTGCCAAGCTCAGAGTAAAGGACCTGAAGGAACATCTGTTGGTTGGATACCAGTATCCCATGATCATGCACTAGGCTTTGGATGCAATCCAGGTGCATTTGGCTGTGACATACAGCAGGATGGGTGAACTGTTGTAAATAGACCTTGAAATGTTTGAGGGTGTGGAGGTCACAACAGAGTTGGTCAGGGTTGACCTGGGAGAGGTTCTGGAAACAAACCAAGGAGTTTTCAGCAGAAGGTTGCTGAAGAGCAAGATGCTCAGAGCAAGAACCATTGGAAGCAGCACCAGATTCTAAGGCATGGATGGCACTACAGATGTTTTCCTTGGAGGGGGAAGAGTTGACATCTATTTCCAAGGGCAAAGGGGCTTGCATAATCAGTGGTTGACCAAAAAAAATTGCTTGGGGACGTTGGTGCTCCAGCATGAAATGACTGAGGGTGGGCAGGCCATAGGGAGCGCCTGCTCTTTCCCCAGCATGGGCATTGGCAGCAGTGAAGGCTGGTTCCTGGTGATAGGTGAAAGCAGTGGCAGAAGGCTCAGCCAGGTGCATTTCTCCCTTCTCATAGACAGAACCGCGGGGATGGAGGCTGGTGGTGTATTAGACATGAGCGCCAATGTCATATTTGAAGCAGTTTAGGGTGCTATTTTATACAAACAGTTAGTCAGGATTCTAACTCTTAATACTATACCTGTATAAGGTATAGTGACAGCCTTTGATAGGACAGAAGAATATAAGGATATAATGACAAAACTGGTATTTATTATGATAGTGCTGCAGTTATATAGTAAAGGCAGGGAATTTCCACCAGGGGAATGGTGGCAAAAACAAAAGGACTTGCCTAAAGGAGAAGAGTGGAGAGGTACAGTAGAAAGAGCCGCGCAAGAGAACAACCAGTTTCATGTGCCTTGCCTAATAGAGGCAATTGGCAATATCTATGGTGTTCTATTTATAACCTCAGAAGAAAGGCCCACACCTGGTGAGCATTTGAAAGGCGCTTTGAATACCTGTTGTGATATGGGGTTGACAGGAGACTAGGACTATTGGAGACAGGATAGATGGGCGCAGAAGACCAACATTCAAGAGTCTGGTTGAGTCCAGAGGCAGAGAAGTTGAAAGCTTTGAAGGTTGGAACTGACTGTCTTGCTGGTTGGCTAGGGGGTTCCTAGAGTCCCAGGGGAGAAATTGGGGTTGGTTGTACCATTGGAATCTCCATAGAGCAAAGCTTCTCTATTGGGCTTGGGCGGTTATTAGGGTTGTTTAGTACCCTTCTTGGGGTTGTGGTCTGTCAGTTGGCCCAATTGACCATAGTACAATTCCCAAGGGGAGACTGAGCTGGTCTGGCGGAGTTGTTGGCGGTAGTAGTTAAGGGTCAGGAGGTGGGTCTTCCGGACAACAACTGGCTCACCCTTTGGGGGTGAATACTGCCGACTGATCCCAGGTTGGTGGTGCTTGTGTGGGATGGTGCTGATGTAGTGTTAGCTGGAGAGCCTGTTCTATTAGGACAACCCACACACTGGATATTGTCATTCAAGGGCAGGAGAGGCACTCCAGAGGATCTGGTATTAACCATGTTGTATAGGTTCTTCCCTTTTCTGAGGCTTTGTAGGCGTCAATAAGAGGTTGACAGAAATTGGCTAAAAGCCCCTGTAGTGAGCACCAAGATGTGGTGCTCTTACTACTGTGAATGAGGATAGTTGGTTGATGGACTAGGGGATAGACGGTGGAATGGGGGACAGGTCTAGGTGTTGGTTGATTGACTGAGTACTGTACCAGTTGGAAACCAGACAGGTATTTGGTAGTAAAAAAGTGATTGGACCAGGAGAACAACAAAGGGTTTAGAGTAGTAGCAACAGCAACTACTTGAAAGCAAATACTCAAGTAGTGGCTTCTAGTCAAGCTAATTGGCAATGTAGTTGGTAAGAGGAGACTAGCCTTTGTGATCCTCAAATTATACACTCAAAGAATATTTGATGGTGTAGCTAAAATAAGGAGGTATAAATGTATATCTTTATTGAGAAAAGGAGAAGGGTTTATATACTACAAATTACTTGATAAATCAAGGCAAGTTGGTCATTGCATGGGGTAGAAGAAGGGAGAAATGAATGTTGAACAGCTGGGGATCAACACAGCAATCAGGGGAAGGTGAGAACAGCCCCAGCGGCACAAGGGGGTTACCAAATGCTCAAGGTTGGAGCAGTTGGTTAACTAATTGAGTGACAATTTAACGCCTAGTTGGTGCAACTTTCAATCCAGAAGCTAATTGGTGTGTTGAGAATCCAGAATGAACCCTTCATTTGAAAGACAATCAGGATCTTTTACAATCAGGATTTGAGCAACCAACTGGTGATGGGTTTCACCACACCCGTTTTTAAGGCATTTTTAACGTAATCAACCCTGTTAAAACTAGGTTGAGATAAAGCAATCACGTGATTGTTTTGTCACTCAATCCCTAAGTGGACAACTTAATGTCTAATCCATTAAGGATCTGCGACAGCTAGCTTAGTAAAGAGGTTGGCAAGTTTCTGACATTGAATACTCCAGGGAGGTTATGAGCAGCAAGAATCACATTGCTGGCTATCTCAAGGTCTCTCTCTGATTTTATTGCCAATGCTGTAGAAAAGCAAATCACCCAGGCATATATCTTCATGAGCAGTAGGGGATACCAATTGATATACCTGTATTCTTTAATCCATTCCATGGCCAGCTCTCTGCACTTGATTTGGTGGCTCAGGGATATGTGTAGCTTTGCATTGGCCCCCCTTCAGATATCAAGGGGATCCTCAAGCGTCTTTTCATAGTCATAGCCATTGATGTAACTGGTCATGTTTGGGTAGAGGCTTTCCCCCTCTGGGGAAGATTCTAGAAATGCACCAATGTATTTACTCTTCTTTATCTTCTCTCTACCTTGGGTGAATTATTTTTTCCACTTATTATGTAATATTGAAGATATAGAGCTATTATAACATTATTGATAAGAATGGCATGATCAGAGATGTTGATAGGCATTGGGTTATGGTGACATGTATTTCTGGGGGTTGTGAAAAATTATTGTCACTATTTCACTTGTCCCTGCTCAATTTTTTGGAACCAAGATACCAACAAAAAGCCAGTGCATCCAGAGCTGTGCAGTGCGGGAGGCAAAAAAGATGCTGTGAAGCCCAAGCATGCAACTGACCTCTTTCATTTGGAGGCATAGTTCTGATTGGATGAGGTTGAGCATGATGGGATAGACATCCCTGAGCTGGGGATCTTGCTGCTTCTTCAGCTTCTTTAGAAACTTTGTGCTTCCTCTCTTCAAGAGGGCCCAAAATTCTTTTCAGACCACTGCCTCTGTGAATTTTAGGCAGTTGGTGATTTCCACAAAGATCATGCCATGTTGGTTGAGGCTCAGGATCTCCCCAACATTTCATTGGTTATCAGTTGTTGTGTGGGAGGCACACTTGCCATGCTGGCACCCAGATCAGGTTTGGCTGGATTTGATTGGCTTGGATTGTCACACAATGGTTGGATTGAGCTGAAGGGGGCCACAGTTGCTTGAATTATCTTTTGTGACATAGAGGTCAGGTAGGAAATGATATTTCTGATCCTTGTAAGAGAAGTCAAAAGCCAAGCTCACAGCTGTACCAGGTGAAATGAGCAGCTTGTCATCATAGTGACTTAAGTCAAACTGATGGATGTAAACAGGATCCATAATAACTACGCTCCCTTGCTCAGTAGCCTGGGCTTGCAGTTGCTCCTGACTTACCTCTCTATAATATCAAAGCTCTTGTCACTTTAAAAACTATTTTAAAGTAAAAAATGATAAAAAGTAAATAAGATTATATTGGAACAGAAATCTGAGGTATTTCAATGATATCAATTCTATTAAATATTTATGGGTATTTATACACTCTCACAGACTTAAGCGTCAAAACTAGAAGCATAACTGTTGAAAAGAATGCTAGGGTTTCCTGGATATATTTCGGTAGATTCGCTCTTAAACGACCCACTTTCTATTTTGAGCCATGAAGGCAATCAAGGTTTTCAGAAATATGCCAGTTGTGCGTAAAATGATCACTCTTGTGACTGGCCCAATCCTGTCTTCTAAATGCAGTGGGCATGTGGCCTGGCCAGCATATCAGATGGCTTGAATCACATCCGGGATGTGGCTTGTTAAATTCTGTTTAGAGTCTTTTTTCTTTTACTAGCTGTCATGGCTTTGGACTGTTTATTCGATCTATTTCTGTCGTATGTTTGACCATTTTTTCAATCCCTACCTAGTTTGGTGTTAATTTTGATATGTAGAATTTAAATAGACTGAAATCATTATACTTTGTTATGGGCTGAACTGGTTTTGCTTTAGGCTGGTATTGTTCTTGTTTATCTCGACAGGGTATAAAGCTTCTGTATAGTTCCAAAAAAAATCTGGTATTAAAGTAGAAATTTATGATAATATTTCAGCAGCTTAAAACGGAAATCCATCCGCACTACAAATAGTATTGAGTATATGTATATGAGAAGCATAAAATATAAAATATAAAGGAGAAGAGTTGATATCTTTATTGAATATAGAAAAAGAGTGTTATATAGCCAACTTATAATCCATATATAGTGTCCTTGTAGATCATGATGTCATGTGGTTTAGAAGATTTCGAAATTTGAAGGGTTAAAGCTAGTGTAATATCTGGATTACTTCTTAGTTTACCTTCTACTCAATAACTGAGCTATTTCTCGGGGAAATGTTTTCCAGGGAGGGAGTAATCAAAGGTGTTGGACAATAGTAATCCTTGACATCGTTATACTTTTTGAGTTGATTGTGCTCAAGGGGGAAGATCCAGTGGTCATACTCGTTGGTACAGATGTCTGTCACTCCCACTAGGCCAGTGAGCATTTGATTTTCATCCAGGAGAGGCAACTCGGCATAGAAAGGATGGGTTTCGTTATCATCCACATATACTCCATCTATCACCAGAGATACCGACTTGAACCAGAGATAGCTGACTGACTTTCCAATAACTGATACTTCTTTTGTTGGCGAATCAAACCAACCTGCAATGCCAAGGCGAGGGAGTTTAAATGCTGCTGTCAAAAGCTTCCCCAATCATCTTTCCCCATCTCCAATGTGCTTATCATTGACCACGTCTTGTTCAACGGCAGCTTGCTTCTTATGAAGCACTCAAAATCAAATCCACAGAAAGTTACTTCTGAGATGCGGCTGGGAAAGTCAATCCACAAGTACTTGTCTTTGAGGTTGAGACACTTCTTTGTACCTTTGATGCAGAAGGACGAGGGAACGGTGCCTGATTTTGAGACAAGGTAGTTTGGATTTCTTCTGGTGCTCCAGTAGCCATCGTTCCAGAAGACCCCCGGACCAAGCTGCACTGGCATGTCCAGGCTGACCGTGCCGATATAGTTCTGCTTCAATAAACTTACCTGCCCAGATTCCATAGCACTGAATGTAACCAATGACCTACAATTATCTCAGGTAAATAAATGTAGCCATGGATGGAACAAAGATTTCCGGATCAGTGGGGATTTCTTAACCAACCCTGTTTCAGCTCCTGCCCAAAAAGAAAATTCGCTTCTTCATGAACATCAAGCTACACAAAGTCTCAGAAGAGTGGATCCCACAAAATAGGCTTCCCACTTTACTATAACACTTACAGTAGTTTTAAAATCTATGGCGACAAACGAAATGAACTCAGATTTAAACGAAATGAATTCAGATTTAAGCGAAATTTAAACTAACCCAAATCTATTGTAAATCAATATAAATTCATTTATTTTTAATTTTGTTTAAATCTGAGTTCATTTTGTTTAAATCTGGATTGTTTTTGCTTGTCACCATAGCTTTTAAAACTACTGTATCATACCCCTATTGGAAGGCGGCACATCCTATCTTTTAATTGGTCAATCCATGACAAGCCTTTCAGATTAACTTTGGAAATTTGTTGTCAGTGGCCTTGCTAGATTGCCGATTATCACCCCAGCAATATAAATTCCAAGATTATACCAACTTTTTTGAAACAGAATGTTTGGATCCATGGTGCTTTGAACCAGTTTTCCCCATGGAAAGGTTCCACAAAAAGCAATATACTGGGTTCACTACAAATGGCAAATTGCAACAAACAAATGGGTCATTATTTTTCTTGTTATGCCTAAGTGCCAGATTGATTAACTTATAACTTAATCACATTATTCATATTCAGATTATTCAGAAAGCGTAAAATACAATCAATCACAAATTTTTAATCAATTTTGGGCTTAGATGAATCTTTTTAAAAAGAATCCATCATTTTTAGAATTGAAAATTGCAACTTATAGTATTACTGAAAATATCCTAAGTTCTATTACAAACCAAAAATATTTATGATGAGTTACATGGGAGAGTAATAGCAGCCCCAAAGCTATAAGAGCTATTACCCTATCTTTGTCTCATCATACTTATTCTTAGTTTGTTTTAGAAAAAAATTATTATTTTTGAAAGACTGATAACTCTATTTAAAATATACCCTCTAGTAAGTTGCCCTACTTCATGAACTTGCCCCAATATACCACTAGCATCTTCTGATGTTTTTGTTTCTCTGGTATCACTATATGATTTCAAATAATAAGTTATCTCAGAATACTCTGATAAACTTTTAAATGTTAGTGATGAAGTATATAACTTCCCATCTTTCATCAAATGTGAAATATTAATGTGCAGATTTTTAGCTTCAAGCTCTCTTTTTATAGGCCTAACTTTTATTTCATAATTATAAAAGAATACCTTTTGAGAAATATTTGAGCCTGATAGCACTGATTTATATAATTCTTTTCTTTTTTCTTCTTGCTCAAAAATATTTTTAAGATCATTAATATTGTTAATATAAAGCACATTTTCTTTTTTCCTTTAACATTTTTGATATTACACCAAAGTGACCACCAAAAATGCTTTTTCCATGACATTCAACAAAAAAATTATATTTCATAGAACCCTTAATATATTTAGTTGACTCTTTAAATAAGTAATATAAAAATTCATATGATCTAAAATGATTCCCATTATCAGTCCACACCTTTATATTTTTTATTTTTTAAAACTATCTAATTTAAGAAGACTTATTAGACATTCACTTGAAAACAAAGAATCATGAGACAATATCTGAGATAAAAAACCATGATATTCATATTTAATTTTATTGTTTCTTTAAAAACTAGACAAACCCCAATAAAGAGATAGATTTTTTTGCATAAAAACAATTATGGTCTCAATTGGACCACTTCTAACCTTTAATTTTTCTTTATAATCTATTACTACAACACAAGACTCATCATCTAATTTTTTAATACCTTTTTTATATTCCCTATTTTGATGAACATAAAAGTCTTGGTGCTGCTGAATAGTCTTTAAGTCATTGTCTATAGATTCTGGTAATGGTAAGTTTTTGCTTTCACATTCTTCCTTCTTTTTTTCTAGGGAATTTTTTTTAAATTACAAATATTGCGCATATCAGTTTGTTTTTTACCTTTTATTATATTTTTAGAGATTGATTTATAGTAAGTAAAAATTGAAACTGAAATTTCAATTTTTTATTTTCTTTCATATATATATATTTAGTAGAGAGTATTAATTTCAGTTGAGTAATCACTCATTTCCTTTTCAATATCTTTATAAATTTTGCAGGCACTTTTTTGTAAACTGGCTTGTTTCAAAAGAGTTTTCCCATAATTTGTTATTATTTTTTTAAAATTTTCTTTTTTAACAAATAGTTATTAATTTTTTGGCTACTTGTTTAAGGTTGAATATTTGTCTTCATTTATTTTTCTTGAGTATTCAAGCTAACTTTTGGCTACATTAAAACTCATATCATTAGGCTCTTTTAAAGAGTAACTGAAAGTAACCAGAGCTCACAAGGCCGGAAGATGCTTTTGGGGAGACAGCTTTCATCAGATCCTTTAAGTCATCAATAATTTTCCTTGGATTTTTGGGGTTGAACAGCTGGCAAGAACAATGATTTTCCAAATTCAGTTCTGTTCAGGAAGTGATCAATAAAGACATTAATGTCTTTACCAGCAACAAAGGAAAATGTTTTCTTGAGCATAGCAAGTCTTTCTCCTTTTGTTGATGCTCCCAAGGAGAAAAACAGCTGCATGGTAGAGATAAAGCTAACAGATTCCATAATAATAGGTTTGGGATTGTTGAAAATTAGATGCTTGGTAGAGCTGCCTTGTAAAAGAGTACTGATTTAATGAATGATATCTTTTTATGAGGATGGTTTGAAATGAATTCTATGCAGTGTTTTAGCTCTTATATATCTAACCAAATAACACCATTCTGAAAGAAATGATGTGATAGCTTTTATTACAATTTTGACATGAAATATGTATTTCTAGAATGAATGAAAGCCCCAGTTTTCATGCACAAGTGATATATGTGTAGCAGCTAAGCATTATTATTACATCATATCCTCCATGTAATCAATGCAAATCAGTTAAAATAATACATTCACTTAATTGTAACTCTCATGAATATTTTTAAAATAATAATATATATAGAAATTCTATTTAATATATACTTAATATGAGGTTTGAAGATCACTTGAACCTTAAAATTAATCTAAACAGTGATAAAAAACGTCCTAACTTCAAACTGCCATAAAATCATAAATAATCAAGTTTTTAATTAAAACAAATACCAAAAATAAAGCTCTCAATCTTATATTTAATTTCATCAAATGAAAAAAGATCTGCATATAGTAAAAAAATAAGTATTTATAACTTTGAAGTGATATATTTTATATAATTAGATATAATAATATAATAAGATATGGCATATGCTGTTTTAAATTACTTTTGCTTTAATATTAAGTATAGTATATATACTACTTATTTACACCAATACAAAGATGAGTTTCTTAGCTTCATTTTAATAGTTTACAGTATGGAAAATATTAATCTTTTATTGAGTTATTACTGTTTTAAATATAAAATGTGTAATTAGTTACTTTTTTAAAATCAAACTGTGTTATTGATTGAGCAACTTGAGTTATTGCTGGTATGTTCAAAGCTACATATAGATCTTGGACTTGCCAATGTACTCTAACTAATCCCATACAAGAGCACTACAGACTACAATTAGAATAGAACTTTGAAGATAATTACATTTATTGGGACTGGGATAATATCTAGCCAGCAGCTGCAATCTACCCATTGTGCCATAAAATATGGCAGTGGTTGCTTAATTCTACAAATAGCTACTCAATAATCCTCACTCTTAATACTATACTGTTGTAACTTATGCTGTTTTAGAAGAGTTACAAGGGGGAAAATATTTAGAAACTAGATAATATTCTTTATTGAGAAATAGGTATTAGATAGTCATTGTGAATTGTGGATAACAGGAACATGATAGTGTTGATCACACAGTGGGATGGTGAAGAGGGTGGTTTGATCCTAGTAATGAGTCAAGCACCAAAACGAGGTATCCGTCTGTAAGGGATCATCATTTATTCATGTTTTTGGATTAGGAAATTTGATTTGACTTCCTAGTCTGGCTCCAAGTGACAGGATAGTTGGATTGCAGAGTCACAAACCCGCTTACTCAGAACCTTGCTGGCGGGTTGAGCCTGCTGTTTCTGAAAATACCTTTGGCTGATACAGTGAATTTCTTAGTGTAGACAGAAGAATAAAAGATATAAAGGCAAAACTGGTGTTTATTTAGATAGTGCTGCAGTTATATAGTAAAAGGCAGGGGAATTTCCACCAGGGGAAAGGAGGCACAGACAGAAGGACTTTCCTAAAGGAGTAGAGTGAAAAGGTACAGTAAAAAAACCGTGCAAGAGAACAAATAGTTTCATGCGCCTTGCCTAATAGAGGCAAGTGGCAATATATATGTGTCCTATTTATAACCTCAGAAGTAAAGCCCACACCTGATGCGCATTTGAAAGGCGCTTCAAACATCCAAATTTTAAGGTGTTTTTAACGTAATTAACCTTTCAAAATTAGGTTGAGATAAAGTGATTGCACCATTGTTTTGTTGCTTAATCCCTAAGTGGATGTCTTATTGTCTAATTCATTCAGGATCTGCAACACAGTGCAACTAAGAGCTTGTTATCATCCTTTCAGATGTCTGTATTAATATATACTGCAACAACCCTTATTCTTGTCCTTTCAGACATTTATCAGTGGCTACCTTTGCAATAGGTCTGTGAGAGAGAGGGGCTAAACTAACTAAGTTTGGCTCCCATCTGGGGGAAGAATCCACCAGGTCACCATCCAGTGCAAGACTAGTATGGCCGCTCAAACTGGCATCCACAAGGAGGACACAGCAGATAGTTGGGGAAAGTAGGATTACAAGCCCATCAAAATTATCCCACTCCAGCAGCCAGGGGGCGTGTTTGGGAGCAGACTCCTGGGCGCCCTCACCTTCTTCTTGGGCCAGCACAACTGGGTCCCCAGTGGGAAGGAGCACTGGGGAATCAAACTAGGGGGCGCTGAAGGGGCTGGTTCAGAGGGAGAAAACTCAAGATAATTGCAGGTGAGACTTCTCACAATATTCTCACTGGTGGCAAATAACCCTGAGCCTGTCCAGGGATGTCCTCAATTATATACATAAACTGGACGGGGTTGGCGCCTACATAAATGAAAGTAATGGGTAATCTGGCCCCAAAGGTCTGGAGAAGTTGACCAAATCATCATCCAAGGCTGGTGCCAAGGTAAAACCCACAAACTTGACCAGAGGCACTAAAATTTTTAGAGTCTAGAAGTGAAGCCCAATAAAATTTGGATAGTTTCTATTGCCCTTAGTCTTAAATTCAAGACAGAAGGCTCAGAGGGTAGCAGGAAGTCTTCTAAACACAAGAGAGGGACAGAGAACAGCAACTATGGACAAAAGGGTTCAAAAATATATATGAAAGCTTTATAGAGTGTGATGAAGAGCAAAAACAAAAGCAAAAGCAAAAGAGAACTAATTCAAACTTAAAATATTTAAATATACAGAGTATAACACTAATTCTTAAGATTGAGTCAATTTCTTTAAAGCAAAAGAGGCAAACTTTAACTTTGACGTCTAATAACAACTTTAGAAGCTTCAAAGAGGACGCCAGGGGCCAGGAAACAAGGAGTAGGTAAGGATAAATCAAACCAAAATTAATTATAAAGAAAGGAGGGTCAACTAAAGGACCCAAAATTTCTAAAATTCTGTTTTTGTTTGAACTAAACCTTTATTTGTAAAAATGAGCAAGCAGGGGACCAAAAGTCCCCTGTCTTGCTTTAAGGGACAGGCTTCAATTTCAAAGGTCACCTGACCCAGGAAATGGGTCTTATTGGGCAGAAAAGAAATTTTGCAAAGGCTTATAAATTGAGTTGGAGGATTTTGCAATAATTTCTTGCTTCAACTCTGATTGGCAGGCATTACTGGGATGATTTAAATCAGCATTCAATCCAGTTAGATTGGAATTTGATGATTTAGCAGTAACACAACCTGGTTGTTTAGACATAATTAATTTTAAATGCGGACAAGCACAAGCCAAAAAGCAATCCAGATTAATCAGAGATTCCTCCCAGGTGAGAACAGAGTCCAGAACGTCAATATTTACCACCTGGGAAGGATATACACAACACAAATCTCTCATCAACTTGTGTAGGCTAAATCCTCAAGGAAATTGAAGGGCTTGGCTGGCTTCTGAGCAAATTTTTTGGTGCAGCGTGGGAAGATTGTCCTATCCAAGGCTAAAGGGGGGAGTAACTTTACAAGGTCCATCTTTTCTGGCTGCGCCTATCCTGATTGGCTATCCTTGGCATGTGTGCTGCTACTGGCCTTTAAAATGCATACATGGCACTTCAGCTACAGCTTAAGCTCTTCTTGAGCTAGCCTACTGGCAATTATTGATTGGCTGTATCTTTACGCGCCTATTATGGCACTAGGAAACTACACTGTATTTGGTTGTTGCTTAGAAATAGTCCCAGTTCTATTGTCCTACTTAGGAATGTAGAATGCTGGTATTCCTGCTTCCCTTTTTAAGGCTTAATCATTGATCCTTTTCTGGATGCCAAGCCTTCTTCTTATTAATACTACAATTTGAACTAGGGTATTATACACCATATAATAGCTGACTTGATCCAATATTGATTTGTGGATTATCTGCCATCCCCGTGTAATGCTGACCCAAACTCAATATTTCCTAGCCTTTTGCACATCACTTGTTTGATATACACATATACGCCTTTCAGGCTGGGTGGGGCTGAGTTGCTACTAACATCCAGTGGGATGGAATGAGATGTATACAATTGATGATCTAGTGATTACACAGCGTGCAATCACTGATAATTACTTTATTGTCTAATGATTATACAGTGTATAATTGTCATATCAATTATAATAAAATAGTGATTATATGATATATAATTGTCATATCAATTATAATAAAATAGTGATTATATGGTATATAATTGTCATATCAATTATAATAGACTAGTGATTATACAGTATATAATAACTGCACATAATAGAATGATAGTCTAGTGATAATACAGTGTGTAACCTGATGAAGATCTGCATGCAATGATTAGCCTGATCATTTGTGGTCAATCAGCCTAATCTCACAGTTATGCTGAAACTTTTGTGCAGCATGTGTATTAGAAAATGGCCTAATCTTTAAAATAATGACCCATATGTGCACCAAAAGTCAACTTAAACAATTTTATTTGTGATTTAATGAACTTTATCATATATCTTAATTGTTCTTCTTATGTCATCTGAGCCGTGTTTTTTTGCTTCATTGAGCTACTTTGGCCTTTAACTTTAAAAATCCCAATTAGCATAGTGAATGTTTTTTTGGGGCTTGGATTTTATTTAAGTCTGATTTCATTTCACTATACAGATAGCTCAATTTTTCTTACCCTCATAGATTTAAAACTACTGTAGTTTTCTAGGTGTAAATTTAGAATCTAGGCAAATATACTTGCATTTGCTTAGCTGCAAGGTCATAGACTACAATCTACACTCAGAGGAACGGACTAGTTACATCGCATCTATGAATAGAATATGATTGAGGATCTGCAACGGAATTGTAAAGCTCAACAGTTAACTTCACCACAATGCTCGACTCACTTGAGAAAGCAGAGGAAGTGCTTGGGCTGGATTATCTTATTAATATAGTGAAGTAATAGATATGGAGCTTGTGACTCGGTTTCAAATAATGGAATAAAAAATAAGGTTATTTGAAAATTTTCTCAAAATCTTATAAAACCATAGCCTTTTAGAATATCATTGATTTGAAAAAGATGATTTGATATAAACTTAGCTAGCAATAAATCTGAAACATGATTGGATAACTTTGGTCTCAGGTTAGTTTATTCAGAGACTTGAGAGCAGCAGAAGAGCCACTTCTGGTCGATCTGCTTCATTGATCCACAGAATCAATGAGCAGCGCTCATAATTAAGATGTTTATCTTAGCGTTTATGAAAGCAGTAAACGAAAGAGTTGCCAATTAAAAAAATTCCATAAATAGTTATTTTGCCTTATGGGTGACACTCTGTAGCAGATTTAAAACTCTAACCAAGAATTACCTTTTTCAAGATGCACTTACTTCTGATTGTATATTTCCTTTCAGCATATCAAGCTTGGCTTAAGGATGAGCGGTCGTACCTTGATTCCACTCCCTTTCAAACTGCCAGATCTACCCCTGCTTTGGTTTCACTTCCATTCTCTACCAAACTGAATCTCAGCCAAGAGCTTGAACTTGGGAAGGATTTGCTCTGGTCAGACACCAGGAATGCTAGAAAGCGCAGTGGATTTGATTTAGCAAAACACTTTCCGATCCCACCCAAAACTTACTCCTGGTCTACTGGTAAAAAGAAGAGGGCACTACTTTCTATACCCTCAAACTCGGTGTCCATCTTCCAGTAGCTTCCGATAACTATACTTTGGACCTTGTTGCCTGTACCACTGACAGAAAATGTGAGTTTGCTGTATTTGGTAGTATCGCGGATAGCTGGAAGATTTCGAGTAGATCAAAGAAGAAGACAAAGAATGGAAAGCGATCCTTTCAAAGGTCATCCCTCACTCATACTTCTCAAAGAAGATATCGCCTCCCTTCTTTAGTGAGCAACGAGTAGGGAATTGGATTCAAAGCTTCCGCCCCATTCGAATTCTGGTATCTGGAACTTTCTATGAAAGCAATCTAATTGATGACCCATCGTTTAGTCTCTTTGTTCGTATTTCCCGCTTTCAATGGGCAGCGAACTCATTGGAATCAGCGGGATGAGATGATTTCTGCCTGTGTCGGGAACCTCCTCAGCAGGCCAGTGCAGCCCCAGCATTTCACAAAATGCAAGCAAAGTTCTGCGATAAATACGACATGTCAATTTTTTATCACAATTACTAAAGGCCTTTTATTCTAGCTGTTGATCCTGGCTAAGATGTGTAAGGTCTTTTGATTGATAAAGTAGTCCCTATTAACAGAACGAGTTTATGTCTTCTCAAGTGTTTTTGGTTAACTGATTTTCAATCTTTTTTATAGTTTTTCATTCTTTATGAAATTTTACTTTAATCAATGAAATATCCATGACAAGGTATTAAAATCTATAAAGCTAGTAATTCTAGAATTTGAATTTTTATGTATATATATATGTAAATATATTTTTGACACTAAATTTGTTTAACTTCTACTTCAGCAAATATTTAATAGCTTGCAAAATACCACTGAAAAGCCATCTGTGGCTTTTTATTGATTAAGAATAAGTGTTTCTTGCAAAATAAAACTCCAGCTAAATTCAGGATGACTGGAGATTGTTCCATGGAGTCATCTGATAGAGAAAGCCTTTCATCTATCAACTAGTACAAATGAGTAGTTAAAAAACCCATGGAAAGTGATATCTAAACCAAGAAAATTTAAAGCGATATTTTTTGCTGATCAAGATTGCTTGTTGGCTGTAACCATTCAACTTAGAATATGCAACAGTACTTGGTTCATTGGGTTTTAGATCTTTTCTTATATACGATCTGGTTTAATGAATAAATATAACAGTCTTGATAGCTTTTATGGATTTCTTTTTTTGAATCTATTGGTCTGTTAAAAAATAACTGATTTTTAACCAGTCTCCTCCTCTTCAAGGCTGTAAGATGTCAAAACTATTGCTTAATCATGAGATCTTAATTAGTATCAACCATATACTTTTTGGAAATACAGATACAAAATAAGGGGAGTATTTAGAAGATAATCAATAGCTTTAATGAAATAGAAGAAGGGCTTTATGTATCTTCTTGATATGTCATATTGGGCCATGTAGATAATGTATGCCATGTGGTTTTAAAGAGCAGGATTCATCCAAAAAAATATAGGGTTAATCCCAGAGCAATATCTGGATTGAGTCTTAGGACTACTTCTATTTGATATTTGAGTCTTTTCTCAGGAAAATTTATTTCTAAGAGGGGGTGATTTAAGACATCATGGTATCTCCCTCTGGGGAAATGAAAATGGAGCATTGGGTAATTTCTTGAGATTATCTAGCAATCAAGTTTTGTATTTCTTCAGTTTGTCCTTGGATAAGGGTAAGAGTGAATCCCTCTGGACTTTTATTTCCCTAATTAGGTAAATTCAATTATTATGAATCAGCTTGAGAGTTATTTGAGGTACAAAGCACTATCTCAAAAACACCATCTCAAAAAACGCTATCTCAAAGTACACTATCCCAATTTTGTTGCTGTCTCAAAATTATTATATATGCACCATTTTGATTTACGGCATTGCAACTATGAAAAATATGTTTTCAAAATTTCATATTTTTAGAACACCAAAAAATATTAAAAACACAAAATCTTTTTCTTGAAAAAAACTATTCTAGGTTTAAAAAGCCTCAGGATTTCAAATATTTAATAAAAATTATCAATTAGAAGCAGCAAGGTTGTGTAGAGACCAAAAGTCAAATACACCCAAAAACAGCTATTTTAATCAGTTATATCTATGATATACACTTTATAAGAGGCATAAAATAGGACCAAATAATAAAGAAAGGTAAAAAATAATAATACCAAAAGAAAAAGAAAGTAAGAAGTGCAAGGGTTTATTGCAAAAGGCTCATACATTAGTAGAAAGAGCAACAGAGATGGCCTGAAGATGCTCAAGCTTCCTAACTTGGGCTTCTTAACCCAGATCATAGTAGTAAATTGACTATAACACCCTTCAAGGGATGGGGTGGTCTTGATTAACCTTTCTTTGACCTGCCTGAAGCAGTTCCAGGTGATTGAGTCACTGCTTTTTTGGATATGGCGTGCTCCTTGGAAGTCACTAACCCACTGAGTTTCAAAATACACAATAAAGGGCAAAAAGGCTGACTGGTTGAAAATAATGTAAGTGTGGCAGAGGAGAGCATCATAGAAGGCATTAGTCTCTTCCTTATGTACTATGGCAAGGGCAGCAGAGAAATTGAACACATCATTGGATTATTTGGTGCCTTCAGAGTTGACCAGTCCATGGAGATCTGTGCACTTTTGTAGGATATGACAGAAAGCTTCTTAGAAGTGAAAGTAGCATTCCCAATAAGTGCTCTTAATTACTTGAATAAATGCATTTTTCTGAGCCTGTTTAAAGTCAACTACCAGATATGCATGGTAGGGCAAGCTCTCCAGCTGCTTTTTGGGAGTGGAGGTATATTTTTCTTGGGATTGGGTCTTTCTAATGCGCCCTCTGGTCTCCTTGGGCTCTTCTTCCAAGGTAGGGATGATTTCACCCAATTTGATCTTCAAGATAGCAAGAGCAAAGATATAGATGACCTGTTTCTTATTTGGGGGGTAAGTATAAACCCAGTGAAAGGACTAGATTGCCCACCTGCCTGTGAATGTTCCAAAGCTGGCAGGAAAGCTTTATCAGGTGGAAAAAGTACTATCTACAAGTCAGGTCTTGCACTTGAGGAGGTTGAAAAGCAGATAATATGCTCCTTTGCATTTTTGGGCCATCATCATGCAGAATGAATCACACATTGCAACAAGATAGCTTTTGCCCTTCAGTTAAGATTAACTTGTCAATAGATTTTGCACTGATACCTTCAGTGCTTAGAGCATACCTTTGATAAATGAGGTATCTTTTTAGTTTGGATGTGACACCAACAGAGGCAAGTTAGAATTGTTAATATTGAGGAGGGCATCATTCACCACCTCAGTGGAGGGTTTGTCCCTGGTGCTGGGGATGACTTGGAAAAGGAATCAGCAGATGAGTTGATACAGAGGATCAAAAGGCTCACTGCAGTCATGGCATTCAGTGGTAACAGCACCCATGTCAACAGTTTGTTTCCACAGTGGCCTCATTGACACTATAGTAAAGTGTGAATATGGTTTTTGATAATGTTGTCTTCTGGATATTAACACTTCCTAAATTAACATAACACTTTAACCTGAAAATTTTCAATATTAAAAATACTAAAACTAATATTTTATACTAAATGACCCCAAAGTGTTCAAAAATGCAATAAAAACATATTATAACTAATAATCATAAGGTTATATAGGCAATTAACTCTGGGTTTGCTATGTAATTTACACTCTTTAGTATAAAAACATTTTTTATTTCATAAAAATTAAAATTCCAATAAACCAAAAATGAAGATATTTAACAATTAGTTACTTAAAAAATATAGGAAAATTTTATGTCAAAACCGCAGGCTTGACCCGCCTGCAAGGTTCCAACCAAGCGGGTTTGTGACCCGCAATCCGATTACCCAGTCACTCAAAGCCAGACTCAGAAGTCAACTCAAATTACCAAATCCAACAACATGAACAGATGATGATCCTTAATGGTGGATACCTTGTTTTGGTGCTTGACTCATTACCAGGATCAAGCCACCCCCTTCTTTCATCCAACTGTGTGATCAACAATCATGTTCCTGTTATCCTTGATTCACATTGACTATATAATCACTATCTCACAATAAAGATTATTATCTAGTTTCTAAATATTTTTCCCCTTGTAACTCTGCTAAAACAGCACAGTTACAACATTGGTAGCACAGGTAGGTTCTCCATCCTACCTTATCTTGAAAAATTCCACCTGTTACC